>JAQZBX010093233.1:0-12197 GCA_029593785.1 Cabassous unicinctus
TACAGGGAATATTTTTTATTAGCTATCAAAGTAGAGGATGCCCTGAGTTTGATTAATCAATGATGCTTCAGAATACAAGATTAAAGAGCAGTAGTACTTCGAAATATTTGTGTATCTTTATCCTGAAACTGAAGTTAAAGTTCCCCCTGACCCCAGGGCTTTACTAAATTTTCATTTTAACTTTGTAGACATTTTCAGACTTTTTTTTCCAAATAATTGTATCACATCTGATGTATTTCCAAATTCTTTGGTGCTGTCACTGCAATTATCTAATAGCACTAAAACTCATGATTCAAGGCTCTTTTTTCATATATGGAGTTTTAAGCATTTAACACAAGAAAAATTTCACAACTAGGCCATAATTGCTGAAATATTAGTTTTTCTGATAGGGAATACAGATACTCAAGGTTCTTCTTTATGCTTCCTCACTCTCTCCTATTTTGTTTGTTTTTGTTCAATGTTGTAGTTTTAAAGGGTTGAAGGAGTAGAAAGAACAAGCACAGTGGAGAGGGAGTAAAGAAGTGTGTATGAAGGGGGAGACTGCATTGTACAGAATGGTCATTAACTGTGATGCAAACGCCAATGTTTCCATGGAAACCTCTGTCCACTACAGAATGTACTAGAGCAATTTTTGAACTATTTGTCCATTTGATTAATTATGTCTTTGTGCTGAAGGCAGCTTGGCTTGATTGTCTCATCATGTATTAGAGAAGCTACTGCTCTAACAAATGGGCCTATTGTTTTGAGTCTATTCATCTTGGTGCATCCCTGCGAGCTGATAGACATTTCAACGAAACGACTGTCCCTTAATGAGCTGCAGCCTGTCAGAATTGTTTAGGGCTTCATGCGAGGCACAGACCATGATCATGACAGCCTCAGTTATTATGGCAATGAGTAGGACGTCTATAAAAGAGTATATATAAATACAATGACCCTCATTTTGATATCACATAGTTGCTTTTTAATTATCAAACCCATGTACATTAGAGTCATAAAAATTTCCAGACCTTGTTACAAAATAAGCTCTAGAATTTTCTGACAAATTAATGGAATATGGCCACCAAATCAACAAGAGTAAAACTTGTTTGTTTTTTTGGTTCAAAAATTGATAGGATTTCTCTTAGTTTCAAATTTTGCAAAAAACTATTATTAATTTAACTATTGGAGCTGGATAATGGAAGTAAAACCAACATTTTTGTTATATTCTGATGATATTCTTAGTGAATTTTTAGTGCTCTAAAATGAAAACACAAGCTAGATTGACTTGAACAAACATTCCTCCAAAAACCAAAGCAAAGCAAAACAAAACAAATACTAAAAAACAAACTTGGAGAGGGTGTCTCAGATTTAAACACAAGTAAGTACATATTTGGAAAACGGGAGAAATGCAACATTTTTCTAGCACTCCTGGTACGTATCAGGTGGTGTGATAATAATTTTCTCTAGTTTGGGAGTATGCACCTGTTGATTTGCTCTCAAGACTTGGGAATATTGTTATCCTAAAGCCCAAGCATCTTTCACAGGAATCTGTTTCGAATAATGCCGTGGTTTCTTCTCCACACGGTATTGTAATAATTCTGTTTTAAAAGAGAGAACATACTGGCAATTTTGATTTCATGCTTGCCTAAAGCAAGAGTAAATTGTCCCTGTAAACATATGAGTGGGCTTTTTAAGAGGGATGATGCACCAGTCACAGCCAGACCAGAGTCAAAATGCCTGAAACATCCCCTTTGCCAAAATTATGTCACTTAAGAAGAGATTCCTAAACATTTTTAAATTGTACATTTCAGCTTTGCTTCTCTAGCTCTTCTGTGCAGAGAAAAGTCATGGACCATCACTGTATATGGTATATGCTTTAACTATTTCTCCATACACAATCAATCAGTAAGATATGTCCCTAAAAACCACAGATGGAAGTCTCTACCCTGTAGCTTCCAAAAGCCACATTCAATCAGTTAATAACTAGGGATTAAACCTAATTCAGATTAATTTGTATTAGGAAAGAGTTTGTAAAACAATTGCTTTCATATTAATTTATATGTTGTCTAGACATGACATCATGTTGATTCTTTGTGTGTTTCAACTACTAATTACAGATTGTAAGGTTAACAGATGCAAACTTTTGTTTAAAGGTCTAAAAATAAATCAAATCTAGAGTGGTGGTCCAATATGACTTAGGTTTGGATATTTTAAAAGCATGTTACAAAATTAGCTATTAATGTTGAAGTCTTGAATGGAAATAATTTAACCTGTTTAACATGGAACTGGCTCCTGAAAAAGATAGAGATATATTTAATAGCTGTTGAAAGAAATTCCAGATAAAGAATATTGTTAAAAATTAAGTTAAAGTACCCAAAACCCAATCAGTAGGTAAAAGACTGAAACAGTATTAAAGTGATTCTCAGAGATGTTCAGTTTTCATTTCCATGTATTTCATGCAGTCTAAAACTTACAAAATAGAGTAACTGCTCTGTGGAAAGCACTACTTAATTCTGATAATTTAATAACTTTTGAACTTATCAGAATTTAGTGGTTTTGATTTCCTGAATACAGTAGGGAGTTGTGGTAAAAACTAAATCAACAAAAATAAGTAGGAAACACTTACTTCATTTCTTAGTTTATCACTCTTCAGAAGCAATATAAAATTGGTAGCCTTATGTTCAGCTTGGGAAAACTAGCATCTAAATTTGTCATTAACTAGCTCATGAATTTTCCTTAAAATCCTGAATCTACTAAGAAAGTCCTACCCTTAAATCTTAGTTCCACTTATTTGGTTTGTATTTGGATTTTAAAATGGACAAAAATCCAATACAATTATCTCTTTTTTCATTTTTCATTTTCCTGAGTTGATTTAGAAAAAGAGGCCTCTCATTTTCAGAATGTATGCTACCTGGTTTATTTGAATCAATATCAATTATATATTATGCATTTTATACCCTTATTTTTTATTTATTGGGATGTCCAATTTCTCCCTTCAAAATGGCATTCATTATGTCTATATGAGAAATTAATTGCCAGATGGGAAAAGACTTGATGTTATGTCAATGTGATTCTTGTGTCCTCTTTTCTTGGATGGATGAGGAATGATGAAATGCCCAGGCAATGCTACCTTTTTTACGTGTGCCTTATGTTACACTTTAAGCATGGTATTATTTCCACTCTGCTAAGTAATTCTATTGTTTCCTATAATCCATATGGAAGACTGCCTCTGCCACTAAAATGATGGAAATTTTAATCTTCATGAAGCCATCTTTAAATGTTAATAAGCATTAAAAAGATAAGCATTACTCTACATAGATATCTGTGCAGTACTGGTGATATCCACTGCTTACCCCCACACTGTCACTTTTGACCCTGAATAAATAATTTGGAGCCCATGCATGAAGTTTTATTTTCAAAATAGCACTTTTTAATTTAAAGAGAGATTTGAACTTAAAAGCTTCAAAAGGAATTCCCATATATCTTTCACCAAGACTCTTAAAATATTTACATTTTTAAAAAATTAAACACCATTTATTACATGCCAAGTATAATGCCAGGATATGAATGTATGACCTCATTTGATCCAATCACCAATCCTGTGTAGATTTTTTAAACTTTTAATTTTAGTAGCATAAATACAGACACAATATTGTGATTGCAATTAATGCCCAATGTTTACATTTTGCATTTACTTCCTCTCTCAATCTCTCTTTTTCTCTCACCATATATAAATATACATAGACATAGATATAGACATGGACATGGATATACACAAGCACATACATATCCATATGTATATATGTATATGCATAATCCAAAATAACTTTTTAATGGGAGGGTCTTTGTTAAGATCCCAGAGGGGTATTAGTTGACAGGTCACCATTTTCCTATTGCTTTTATTATTATCTAACACAAGCAAGTATTTCTCTTGGATTGCTGGGTGTGGCATATTAAATAATTTTGTTCCTCAGCTTGGATTTACACTAGTCAATAGACACATAAATTACAGTGGGGATTTAAATTTGATTTATAAATATATTCAAATCACATTAAGGATACACGTTCTTTCCTGGATACAAATGTACAACAAAAGAAAAATGTACATTCCAGATTTAGGCAGAACAGTTTTGTTTAAAACCCATTGTAAGTTATCATTTGAGGCTCCACTATATTTACACAGTACACTTTTGGCCTGGCAAAATGTTTGTCTAAAAGAAAGAATACCAGTCCCACATTTAGGCACACAACTTAAAGAAAAAGTCATGTCTCCAGTCAAAAGAAAGCAAGCTAAGTCAAGTTGTCAAGAGTTTAAAGCAGTAGAATG
The DNA here is from genome assembly GCA_029593785.1 of Cabassous unicinctus. Taxonomy (NCBI): domain Eukaryota; kingdom Metazoa; phylum Chordata; class Mammalia; order Cingulata; family Chlamyphoridae; genus Cabassous; species Cabassous unicinctus. The sequence continues at coordinate 4,307 of JAQZBX010093233.1, forward strand.
AAAGGTTTTTCTGAAATGAAAGGGCAAGAAGCTGCAAAATTTAACCCTTATTTCACTTTTTTTTTTACTTCTCACTAGCATCTAGAAGGGTATGTAGGGGTAAACCATAATCAGATAAAATGTATAGCTTATCATAAACAGGTTTGGATTCCAAAAGATATTCAGATTCAAAAACCAGAATATTTTCTGTCCGTTTGCATTGAATGGACTTTGAGTGGAGTTGGCCTCTCAAACATCACTATTAAATTCCCTGGAACTTCTTCCCTTCTTCCTTTTCTTCCCCTTTCTAAAAGTTACACTCTATTCTACTGGCATTCCTTCTTTTCTTAAGCCAATAAATACACCTTGAGACTTGACCCTGGCTCTATCTTAAATATCAACAATGGAGCACCTCAAGGACTAAAGAATTTCTTTTGGTAAATTCAAAACATTATAATGCTACATATCCTATCTCAAATAGGTTGAATATGTTAGGAACAAAACAAATTTGAAGAGAATTAGAAACTTTGAAGTGCTGTATTTTCGTTAGCACGATCTTGCCATATTCTTATGAAAACCATAGGAAGAAGGGAATAAGATGACAATACAAATGACTTACGGAGCAAATTTTAGATTCCTTGAGATTTTCCACATAGAAAATCATGCCGTTTGCAAATAGGGACAGCTTTATTTCTTCCTTTCCAATCTGTATGTTTTTTATTTCCTTCTCTTGTTTTATTTCACGGGCTAGAACTTCTAGCACCATGTTGAATATGAGGAGTGAGAGCAGACATCTGTGTCTTTTTCCCAAACTTGGGGGGGAAGCCTTTAGCCTTTTACATATTAGCTGTAGATTTGTCTAAATCATCTTTATCAATTTGAGTTCATCTCTATTCCCATTTTTCTGAAAGCCTTTATCATGAATGGTATTGAATTTTGTCAAATGAGTTCTCTGCAATTAATAACATAATCATTTAATTTTCCTTCTCTAGATTTTAAATATGGTGGATCACTTTGATTGATTTTGTCATATTGAATTAGCCTTGCATCCTGGAAATAAGCCCCAGTTAATCGTGGTATATACAACTTCTCTATGTTGCTAAATTTTATTTGCTAATATTTCATCAAGATTTTTGTGTATATATTCATGAGAGCTATTGGTCTTGAAGGTTTTTTAATTTTTACTCATCTGTCTGATTTTGATATCAGGGTAATTTTAGCTTCATAAAATGAATTTGGAATTGTTTCATCCTCTTTCAAATTTCTGGAAGAGATTATATAGACCCACTGCTAATTCTTCCTTATACATTTGAGAGATTTCTCCAGTGAAACCATCTGGGCCTGGAGATTTCTTTTATTTGGGAGGAGGAGTAGTTTTTAAATTACCAATGCAATTTGCTTAATAATTACAGGGCTATTAAATTACCTCCTGCATATTGGGTAATTTGTGGTGATTTTTTGAGGAATTTGTCCATTTTATCTAAGTTGTCAAATTTATGAAAGTAGAATTTTTGTAGCATTCCCTTATCTTTTCAAAGTGTGCAGGGTATCTAGTAATATCTCCTGGTTCATTTCTGGTATTAGTAATGCGTGTTTTCTCTCTTTTTTTCAGTCTCATTCTTGCTGGATGTTTATGAATTTTGTTAGTTTTGTTGAAGAACCAGCTCTTTGTTTCATTGATTTTCTTTATTGTTTTCCTGTTTTCAACTTCATTGAGTTCTTCCATTATTTTTATTATTTCCTACCCTCTGTTTACATTGAGGTTATTTTTCTCTTCTTTTTCTAGAGTCTTGAGGTAGAAGTTTGGGTTATTGATTTAAGACTTTCACTCTTTTTCTAATGTATGCATTTAGTGCTGCACTTTTCCCTCTCAGTATTGCATTAGCAGTGACCTGCAAATGTTGATGTTATATTTTTATTTTCATCCAGATCAGTGTACTCTTTTATTTCTTTTGAGACTTTTGATACATGGATTATGTAGAAGTGTGTTATTTAGTTTCCAGGAGTTTAGAAGTCAATTTGCTGTTTTTTTATTATTATTGATTTCTAGTTCAATTCCATTGTGGTCAGAGAACATACTCTGTATTATATCAATTATTTAAAATTTGTTGGCATTTGTTTTATGGCCTAGGATATTCTATATTATTATTTGTTCCATGGGTACTTGAAAAAAATGTGTTAACTGCTATGGTTGGGTGGAAAGTTCTATAAATGTTAATTATATCTTGTTAATTGATGGTGCTGTTGAATTCCAAATTATTGATGATTTTTTGTTTTGTTGTTCTGTCCAGTTGTGTTTACAACAAAATTGATGAATTCTGCAACTATAATCGTGGATTTGTTTATATTTCCTTTGAGTTCTGTCAGTTTTTGTGTCACATATTTTGCAGCTCTTTTATTTGGTGCATACACAATTTATATTGCTAAGTCTTCTTGGTAAGTTGATCTTTTTATCATTTTATAACATTTATCTCTGTGTCTATAATTTTCTTTGCTCTGAAGTCTACTTTATCTGATATTAATATAGCCACTCCTATTTCATTTAATTAATGTCTGTATGGTGTATCTTTCTCCAGCGTTTTACTGTCAGTCTGCCTATTCCAATATATTTGAAGTGAGTTTCTCATAACGAACATGCAATTGGGTCATGTTTTCTTTTTATTCACATTTCCAATCTCTGCCTTTTAATTGATGTATTAGAACCATTTAAATTTAATGTGATTTTTTATATGTTAGGGCCTAATTCTTCCATTTTATTTTATTTTTTCTCTTTGTTCTCCTTTCATTTTTTGTTTTTCTGTTTTATATTTTTTGTCTCCCTGTAGGTTACTTGAAAATTTTTTTTAGGAATCCAGCCTGATTTATCATTAGTGGTTTTTAATGTATCTTTTTAAAAATATTTTTAAATATTTTAAATTTTAATTTTAATTTTTTAAATATTAGTGGTTGCTCTAGGCATTCCATTACAAATCCATAACTTATCATAGTGTACTTGAATCGCCATATTACCAGTTTGAGTGAAATATAGAAATTTTACCTCTCATACATCCTTTACCCTCCCCCATTTATAATATAATTGGCTTAAATATTTCCTCTCTGTACATTTTGAGCCCAAAAGACTGTGCTTTAATTTTGGCTTCAACTGTCATAACATAATTTAGAAAACCCAGTAGAAGAAGGAAATCCTGTTGTATTTGTCCATATTTTTGCTTGCTGTGTTTCTCCTTTCTTCTGGATGTCACAAGTTTCCATCTTTTACAATTTCCTTTCTGTCTTGTGAAATTTCTTTATCCATTCTCTTATGGCAGATATGCAGGTGACAAATTCTCTTAGTTTTCTTTCATCTGAGAAGGTCTTGATACCCCTTTCCATCCTGAAAGATAATTTTTCTGGGAATAGGAACTGAATTAAAAGTTCTTTTTTATCAGCTTATGAAAAAAATATTGTGCTGTTTCCTTCAGGTTTCCATGTTTTCTCTTGAGAAATCTGCTGTCATTCAATTTTTTTTCTCCCATGGATAATGGGTCATTATACTCTGGTTTCTTGCAAGATTTTCTTTGTCTTTACTTTTCAGAAATTTAATTATGAAGTTTCTTTGCATGGATTTCTTTGAATTTACTCTGTTTGGATTTCCTCCAGCTTTTTGAAACTAGGTTTATTTCTCTTGCAAATTTGGAAGTTTTATCTTTTAGAGTACTTTTTCAGCCTTGTTGTCTTTCTCTTCTTTTTCTGAGACTGATGATGTGAATGTTATATCTTTTGTTATGACCCCACAGATCTATGAGGTTTCATTAATTTAAAAAAAAAATTTCTTTATTTTTAAAGGAACTTAGATCACATAAATGTTGCATTGAAAATATAGGGGACTCCCACATGCGCCACCACCCTTTACACCCCCCTCATCAACAATATCTTTCATCAGTGTGGTACATTTGTTACAATTGATTAGCACATATTAAAGCACTGCTACTAAGCATGGTCTACAGTTAACATTATGTTTTACACTTTGCACCACACAATTTTATAGGTTTTGACAAGATGTATAATGGCTTGTATCCACCATTACAATATCATGCAGAATGATTCCTATCTCTCAAAAATGCCCCATGTTATAACTATTCTTCCCTCTCCTTCCCCTCAGAAACTCTGGTGACCACTGTCTTTATATTAATGTTACAAGTTCTTCCATTACTAGAATAATAGTAAGCCTACTTTAGTCCATAGTTGCATTCCCCCCTTATGCTTGTTCGGTCCTCTAGGATTTGGGGATGGTGATGCCCACTCTGCTTCTGATTGAGATGGGGCTTAGATCCCATGGGGCAGATGGATGGAACTGTTTTGCTTGCAGTTGCAGATACTCTGATTTCTGGGATGGGCATTATCCATCATAATCCTTTTGTTAGTTGTCCTTGGTGAGTCTGATGAACTGGAGAATAAGAGTTGACTGCAACTCTGCTGAGATTCAGGGCTCACCCAGCATAAGATTTCACTAATTTTTCTTCCAATCTATCTTCTCTTTGTTGTTCAGATTGAGTAATTTCTATTGTTCTGCTTTCCAGCTCTCTGATTCTTTACTTTGTCCACTTTGTTCTGCTGTTCACCCTTCCACTGAGATGTTTATTTCTGTTATTGTATGTTTTGTTCTAAAATTTCCATTTGCATTTTCTTCATACCTTCTATTTCTTTAAGAAACTTTTAATTTCTTTACTGAGCCTTTCTCTTTTTTCATTTGTTTCAAGTATGTTCACAATTGTTCACTGAATCACTTTTTTTATGGGTGCTTTACATTTTTTATGAAGTAATTCTAATATCTTTGTCATCTTGATGTTAGCATCTATTGATTGTCATTCACTTATTTTACTATTGTTCTGGATCTTGGCAAGTTACTTTTTATTGAAACTTGTACAATGTCATATTATGTTATAGAATTCTAGATCTTATTTAAACTTTCTGCTTTAGCTGGCTTTTCTCATACTGCTACAGCAGGAGAAGGGGTGTGGTACTCCACCTTGTTATTGCCAGATGGAGGTAGAAGTCCAGGTTCCTCACTCAGCCTCCATTGACAACCCACCTTTGTGGGTGCTCCTTGTTACTGCTGGGCAGTTTGGGAAATTCCTATCTGGTCTTCACTGACACTGCAGTAAGAGTGGCCTCCTTACCCCTGGGCAGTGGGAAAAATGCTGACTCTCCAATAGGTCTTCTTTGATACCATCCCAGTGGGAAGTGGGTAGGGTGGCCTCATTACCATGCTGTGGGAGTGAAAGTCCAGAATCCCTACATGGACTTCTTTGATACCACCAGTGTGGGAATGTTCTACCTTGCAAGGTTGGAAGTCTTGGTTCCAAACTCAGCCTTTGCTGGCCTGCTTGGGGTGGGACATAGTTTTCTCTGCAGTTTTGACTTCAGTTGAGTGGTTGTTGTCTAAAATTTTTCTGTCTTGACAGATTGTCTATTTTCTAGTACTTTGGCTAGAAAGGCCAGACTTTTGTTGAGACATCTTCTCTTTTTCCATTGGCATTTCCAGGTGGCCAGCATCTTCAGTTCTAAGTCTGGGGTATATGAAACAAAAAAGAAACCAGAGAAACCCATTGCTCTGGTTTCCTTCAGACCCTGAGGTTCCTAGATGATTTATCTTCTTTTCCCCACTTTTTCAGAGTCTTCTTATGTTTGTTCTATATAAATGTCCAGAATTTTTAGTTCTTAGGGAAAGGAATAGAGAAAATTATGTCTATACCATCTTTTTTAAAATATATTTTTTTATTTTTTCTAAAAGATACTTAGATTACATAAAATATAACATAAAAAATATAAGGGATTCCCATATGCCCCACTCCCCATACCTCCCACTTTTCCCCACATTAACAACTTCTTTCATTAGTGTGGTACATTCATTAAAATTGATGAACACATTTTGGAGCATTGCCACTAAGAACGGATTATAGCTTACACTGTCGTTTACACTCTCTCCTACTCATTTCTGTAGGTTATGGCAGGATATCTGTATCTGTCGTTGTAATGTCATTCAAGACAATTCCAAGTCCTGAAAATGCCCCTATATTACACCTCTTTTTCCCTCTCCCTGCCTTCAACACCACCAGTAGCCACTGTCTCCACATCAATGATATAATTTCTCCCATTGCTAGAATCACAATAAGTCTATAGTAGAATACCAGTAAGTCCACTCTAGTCCATATTTTGTTCCCCAATCCTGAGGATTCTGGGATGGTGATGCCAACTCCACCTCTAATAGAGAGAGGGCTTCAATCCCATATGGCTAATGGATGGGACTCTCTTGCTTGCATTTGCAGACTCTTTTGGTTCCTTAGTATGGTGGTTGTCCATCCTCACTTCCTTGTTAGGTTCCCTGGGTGAGTCCAATGAACTGGAAAGTAGGTGTTGCAACTCCACTGAAGCTCAGGGCCCAGCTAGCACATGGAGAGCCCAAAGTTTCAAGTCTCTTGGGTGTACACCTACCAACTGCAGCACCAACTATAGGTTCAAATAGAAGGGACAGATGAGTCACGTGTAGAGAAGTCACAACTGAGTCTAACTCTGTCACATTTGTGAGCACAAACTCCAAAGTAGGGCCCATTGGCAAGGCACCAAACTCCAGAGCTATCTGCCATGACCATAGGACCTGGGTGTCTCCAGAGCCCTCAGGAGCCCCACTATTTGGAGTAGTATCCTCTTTGGCAGTCTATGCAATCCTGCTGAGACATGCATAAGCGTTAACTCTGGGATGACTTCCCGACTCACTTTGAAGTCTCTTAGCCATAAAAAACTCATTTGTCTTTACCTTTTCCCCCTTTTATTCAAGGTCTTTTTCCAGTTGTATTGCTAGTTGGTGCTTGGTAGTAATCCCTTGGTGCCAGGGAGGCTTATCCTCAGGAATCATGCCCCACACTGGAGGGAAGGTAATGCTTTTATATGCTAAGTTTGACTTAGAGAAAGGCCACATTTGAGCAACATAGAGGCTCTCAGGAGGTAACTCTTAGGCACCCTACAACACTAGGCTAAGTTGCAATTTCAAGAGAAAAGCCTTATAAGCATAGTCCTCAATATCAAGGGCCCATCAGTGGACCATCTTCCTTCACTAGTCATTGTCTCTATACTTGGGGGATTGTTGCTGTTACATTAGAGGACGAAGCAGAGCTACACAGGATGGGAATTCATTACCCTTTTGGTTATTGTGTGAATCTCTACCCACTATGATAATGCCCCATGAGCATTTGAACACACTTATATACCTTATATGTATGCCCAGGTGAACTTCCTCCCATGTATCCCCATCACGGACACCCCACACCAATAATCGTCCCCTGCCACAGTTATAACCCTTCTGTGGTCCAAAACTTCTTCAAAAATGAAGCCAAGCACATTGCCAAATACAATTAATAAGAAAATGAAATAATAATGATAGATTTAAACATAAGAAATAAAGTACATAATAATTTAGAAAAACTATAACTAAATTAAAATTTAAAAATTGGGTTATTAAAAAATAATGAAAAAAATTTTTTTATTTTTTTATGTTCTGCCTTACATCACTGTAATATCTGTTGTTCTGTATGTACAGTAACATTTTCTTCCATTTCTTCCACAGTGTCACTTTTTTTCATTTTGTCTTCAAAGAAGTTTTAGGTCACAGTAAGGTCACATACAGAATATAGGGGACTCCCATATACCCAACATCCTCCTCCTTTCCCCCCTTCCTGTATTAATAACCTTTTTATGTGTGGATGGTACATTTGTTAAAATTGATATACAAAAATTGAAACATAGCCACTAACCATGGTCAATGGTTTACATTATGGCTCACATTTTTGACCATACACTTTTACAAATTTTTGCTGAAATGCAAGATCATGTAGAACACTTCCATTGCCCCTTATATAACCCCTCTTCCATCTAT
>JAQZBX010093234.1:0-12178 GCA_029593785.1 Cabassous unicinctus
CTGTGTGTTTTCTCCGTGTCTGCTTATCTCCCCCTTGCTGTGAGGTCTTGCTGCATCAGCCCACTGTGCAGCACGGGCCGGCCGGCCTGCCCTCACAAGGAGGCCCCGGGAAGCAAACCCGGGGCCTCCCATATGGTAAACGGGAGCTCTATCTATTGAGCCACACCCGCTTCCCCTCATGGTTTCTAATATAGTGAATGTTTAGCCTACCCTGATTATCACAAAATCAGGACAGCGAGAATATTCACATAGCATACTTTTAAAACTCATTTTCCCAGGATGTTATCACAAAAGTTGGAGCACATTCAAACTTTTTGACACACTGGGCATTATTGCTTTTTTATTTCCAAAGCATTTTCACATTTATTATCTGGTTGATACAACAGCCCTATGGTATAGGCAAGCAGCTAATAGTGACTCCATTTCATAGATGCGAAAACTGTAATAGAGTTGAAGAGTCCAAGCTAAATACAGACAGACCCAAGGCTGGAATCCAGGTGTGTTGACCCCCAACCAAGGTCTTGGTTTTTACTGAGTGGGAATTACCTAAGTAAATATCACTCTCCTAATTGGAAAAGGACACTTAATTCCCTAAGAATGACCCTACTGGTCACTCAGTCAAGTCTTAAAGAAATGATCTGTTTAGAGTGGGCCTCCAGCTTCCCCTAAAGAGGAGTGGACGACTTCCCCAGCCAGGGCCGGCCCTTGTTGTTTGCAGGTCAAGCCCGTGCTGCAGCTTCAAGTCATATGCAAATGTTTCCAGCAAACATCTGTCACCCTGGGATGTTCCTACCCAAATCATTTCCTGGTAAGAACACGTGGACATCAGAAGCACATCAGAGAACAGGCACGGCCTGCTTTCTTATTCTAAGACCCATGTGCTGTCTACAGGACCTCTGGATAAAAATTCCGGTAAGTCTCCAAGTCAGCAGAAATTTACCTTATTGATCAGTCTTTCAAAGTATTGCACCAAGATTTCAATCCACACGCCTATTAGTCATGCTGCTCCAAGTCTCCCAGCTCCTAGAAATGAAAGCTTCCCGGCTTTGGAGAGGACTATAGTTATCCAATGACATCACCCTTCGCACTACTCGGCAGACACTTTTCCTTCCCTAGAGAAATGACTCTCACAGATGACTTGCTGTTATTGCAGGATCAATGACCTGAATATATTGGGAGTAAAACTCCCCTAGAGAATTAGAGTCAAGAGACTTGAAACGTCCCAGGAATCTGAAAGAAATGGCATTTAGATTTTCATGGCCCACTAGAGCCAGTGAAAAGGTCAGAAATAAAAGGTTATTGACCTGGGAGATTTTCTTGTTGAGGAGGAAGGCGCTGTAACTGCAGCCCCTGGGTCCCTACAACGCAGGGATCATAAAGGAACTTGCAGGTCACTAACTCCAGAGAAAATGAAAGAAGAGAAATGATTGAAGAGTCTACCCTGCATTTTTCTTGATTTTTATTGAGGTAAGGTACTAGGTGATGCTCTGCTTCAGAAAGAATATACTAGCTTTGGCATAAGTTAGTATGTTTTGTGTTTTATGTTCTAAATTCACCTTTTTTTTTTTAAGAGATTTTTTATTTATTTATTGCCCACCCCCGTTATTGTTTTTTTGTGTGTTTTTGTTGTTGTTGTGGATGTTGTTGTCTTTCTTTTTTTGCTCTCTGTGTCCATTCACTTTGTGTTCTTCTGCGTCTGCTTGTCTTCTCTTTAGGCAGCACTAGGAACCCGATCCTTGGGCCTTCTGGAGTGGGAAAGAGGTGCTCAATCTCTTGCACAACCTCAGAACCCTGGTCTGCTGCATCTCTTATTGTCTCTCCTCTGTCTCTTTTTGTTGCATCATCTTGCTGCGCCAGCTCTCCTGCGCAGGCCAGCACTCTGCTCAGGGCAGCTCGGCACGTGGGCCAGCTTGCCTTCACCAGGAGGCCCCGGGAATTGAATGCTGGACCTCCTATATGGTGGATGGGAGCCAATCACTTGAGCCACATCTGCTTCCCTAAATTCACATTCCTTTAACAATTTCTGTGTTGGGACTCCCTGAGGTCCACGCAGTTGGGTTCCTGGTCTCTAAGTAAGTAAAGTAATGTGTTTCTGTATTATCTCCTAAAAATTACTCTCATTGACTTGTAACCAGGAAACATAGCAAACATAAAATTCTCCTTGGCTTTGATCAAGACAAAATGCCAGTCATCTGAAACTGCATTTCACAGAATGGATGTGCAGTAGGAAGTGAACTAGCAAACCGGGCCATGAAACTAGAGGAAAGGAAAAAAGAGAAAGTTTCACTGATTAAAAACCCATCATAGCAACTAAGATCAAACATCTCCGGACATGACACTGGACACACATTTGAAAAGATTAGCCTTGAGGAAAGCGCAGTTGTCTATTTCCTTAGCATGTCTGAAAAATTCTTCAGATTAATCTAGAGACTGTGAAAATGCCACTTTACCTCAGGATCCACAACAACAGAGTAATGCCCTGTTCTTGGCAATTTATTCCACCCTGCCTAAGCCATTAACATGCAGCTTCACACACTTCTTGGAGTTTGACACTGGTTGAGCTTGTTTCTCTGCTTCCCTGGGGCAAAAAAACATGCAATTGCCTACAGTAATTTCACATTTTAAAATGTTCTTTCCTTTCCCAAACATCTCCCCCCAACCACAATGCAGTACCTGAGCTCATATTCAAAAGAGATTTGTCACAGTTCAGCAGACAACACTTCCCAGGAAAACAATGGAGCCATTGGTCATGGACTATTGGCCAAAGCCTAGGCTGAGACTGCTGAACAGCTCTGCATCCATTAAGGGGGAATGGCCTGAGGTGGAGTGAGCCTGGAATCAAGTGACTTGTGAAAGGATCTTGGTTTGCCATCAATCTCAAACCTCACAGTTCCCTGTTCTTGATGGTTTCTGATCACTCCACATATCCACATTCAAGCTTTCCTTTAAGTACATCAGGAATCCAAAGAGAAAAAAGTAAATATACTGTTTATTTTTAGCACCACCTCAAGGTATGCCATTGGGTAGGTGACATCCCTACAGCAGCACATCTAGGAAACTTTGTGAAAGAGAACAAAAGTCATTATTATGAGTCCACAGCATGCCCTTCCTTCCTACATGCTAAAAAGGAGTGGTCCTCGAGATGCAGAGTCAGGGAAATGGAGAAAACTGAAGGGAAGAAGGGATGGAAGAAGGAATGGAAGGGATGGGAAAACAGAGAAGAAAGGGACTAGACCAGCTAAGTGTGAAAGGGTTTTTGCTTGTTGGGGTTTGTGTTATTTTTTCTTTGTATCTATAAAAATCTAAGTTATTTTTTAAATTAGAGCAGTTGTATATTTATAGAAAAATCATACATAAAGTACAGAGTTCCCATATACCCTCTCTCACACACACAGTTTTCCTTATTATTAACTTTTTGCATTAGTGTCATATATTTCTTAAAACTGATGAGACAATGTTGTTGTAATGATATTATTAATTTTAGTCCATAGTTTACATCGCGGTTAACTCTTTGTATTGTGCAGTTCTATGGGTTGCTTGTGTGTGTGATAACTTACATACAATCTGAAATTTCCTTTTTTATGGCTTTTCAAATATACGATTCAGTGGTGTTAATTACATTTACAAAGGTGTGCCTCCATTACCATCACGCATTGCCAAAACTTTTCCATCACCCCAAACTGAAACTCTGAACCAATTAAACCTTAACTCCCAATTCCCATCCCCCACCCATTCAGTGGTAACCTGTATTCTAGTTTCTGACTTTTTGAATTTGCATATTCTGCTTATTTCATATAAGTGAGATCATATAGTACTTGTCCTTTGTGTCTAGCTTATTTCAAGCAACATGATGTCTTTAAGGTTCAACCATGTTGTAGCATGCATCAGAACTTATTCCTTCTTATGTCATATAAGATTCTATTGTATGTAAAGACCTCATTTTATTTAAGCATTCATCTGTTGATGTTCACCTGACTTGCTTCTACCTTTGTCAATTGTAAGTAATGCTGCTATGAACACTAGTGTGCAAATATCTGCTCAATTCTCTGTTTTCATATATTTTGGGTATATACCTAAAAGTGGGATTGTTGGGACATATGGTAATTCTATACATAACTTTCTGAGGAATCGTCATATTGTTTCCCATAATGGCTGCACCATTTTACATTCCCAAGAACTGTGTACAAGAGCTCTTATTTCTCCATCTCCTCTTCAATACTTACTATTTTCCTTTCTTTTGATAATAACCATTCTAGTGGGTATGAAATGACATCTCATTGTGGTTTTGACTTGCATTTTTCTGATGGCTAATGAAATTAAACATCTTTCATGTTTTTGTTTTCCATTTGTATATCTTCTCCGGAGAAATGTCTTCAAATCTTTTGCTTATTTTTAAGTGGGTTATTAGTCCTTTTGTTGTTGAGTTGTAGGAGTTCTTTATATAGTCTGGATATTAAACCCTTATCAGATATATGGTTTCCAAATATTTTCCCCCATTGTGTAGGTTGGCATTTTACTTTCCTGATAAAGTCCTTTGCTGCAGAGTTTTCCATTTTCATGAAGTCCCATTTATCTATTTTTTCTTGTGCTATTTATGCTTTTGGTATAAAGTTGAAGAAACCACTACAAAACACAAGGTTCTGAAGATGTTTCCATATGTATTCTTCCAGGAGCATTATTAGTTTTGGGTTTTATATTTAGGTCTTTGATCCATTTTGAGTTAACTTTTGCATACGATGTGAAGAAGGTGGTCCTCCTTCATTCTTTGCACGTTGCTATACAGTTTTCTCAGAACCATTTGTTGTAGGGACTATTCCTTCCTCATCAAGTGGACTGGGCACCCTTGTCAAAAATCAGTTGGCCATAAATGTGAGGGCTGATTTCTCAACTCTCAATTTGATTTCTTTGGTCTATATGTCTGTCCTTGTGCCAGCAGCTGTTTGATTAAAATAAGGAAGTATGAGTCCTCCAACTTTGTCCTTCTTTTTCAATATGGTTTTGGCTATTTGGGGCTGCTTGCCCTTCCATATGAATTTGATGATTGAATTTTCCATTTCTGTTAAGAAGTTCTGTTGGAATTTTTATTGGGATTGTGTTGAATGTGTAAGTCGCTTTGGGTAGAATTGATATCATAACAATGTTTAGTCTTCCAATCCATGAACATGGAATATCCTTCCATTTATTTAAGTCCTTTTTAATTCTTTTCAGTAATGTTTTTCAGTTTTCCATGTACAAGTCATTTATATTCTTGGTTAAATTTATTCCTAGATTTTTTTATTCTTTTAGCTGTTATTGTAAATGAAATATTATTCTTGATAACCTCTTTGGATTGTTGACTAGTAGTGCATAGAAACACCACTGATATTTTCATGTTGATCTTGTACCCTGCCACTTTGCTGAATTTGTTTATTAGCTTTAGTAGCTTAGTTATGGATTTTTCAGGATTCTGTCTGTACAGGATCATGTTGTTTGCAAATACGGAAAGTTTTTCCTCTTCCTTTCCAATTTGGATGACTTATAATTTTTTTCTTGTCTAATTGCTCTAGTTAGAACTTCTAGGACAATGTTGAATAACAGTGGTGACAGTGGGCATCCTTGTCTTGTTCCTGATCTTAGAGAGAAAGCTTTGTTTTTCACCATTGAGTATGTTGTCAGCTGTGGGTTTCTCATATCAGCTCTTTATCATGTTCTTGCCCTTCTACTCCATGTTTTCTGAGTGATTTTATCAGAAAGGTGTGCTGGATTTTGTCAAATGCCTTTTCTGTGTCAGTTGAGAGGATCATGTGTTTTTTAATTCTTTTTTGGTAATATTAATGTGGTGTATTACATTAATTGATTTTCTTGTGTTGAACCACCTTGAGTTTCTGGGATGTATCCCATTTGATCATGGTGTATAATTTTTTTTAATGTGCTGCTGGATTTGGTTTGCTTAGTATTATGTTGAGAATTTTTGCATCTATATTTATGAGGGATAATTGTCTGAATTTTCTTTTCTTTTGATATCTTTATCTTGCTTTGGTATTAGGGTGATGCTGGCCTCACAGAAGGGCTTGAAAGTGTTCCATCCTCTTCAATTTTTTGGATGAGTTTGAGCATTATTGGTGTTAATTCTTCTTGGAATGTTTGGTAAAATTCACCAGTGAAGCTATCTGGTCCTGGACTTTTCTTTATTGGGAGATTTTGATTACTGTTTCTATCTCTTTACCTGTTATTGGTCTGTTAAGATCTTCTGTTTCTCATTGAGTTAGTGTAGGTAGTTTGTGTGCTTCTAGAGTTTGTCCATTTCATCTAAATTATCTAACTTGTTAGCATATTGTTCATTGTATCCTCTTATAATCCTTCTTATTTCTGTGAGGTTGTTAGTAATCTTCCTGCTTTCATTCTTGACTTTAGTTATTTGCATCTTCTCTCTTTTTTTCTTTGTCATTCTAGCTAAAGGTTTGTCAATTTTATTGATCTTTTCAAAGAATCAAATTTGGTTTCATTGATTCTCTGTCTTGTTTTTTTATTCTCCATTTCATTCATCTCTACTCTAATATTTGTTATTTCCTTCCTTCTTGTTCACTTTGGGTTTAGTTTGCTCTTATTTTTTTAGTTCCTCCAGGTGTGAGATTAGGTCTCTGATATGAGCTTTCTTCTTTTTTAATGTGAGCCTTTAGAGCTATATATTTTCCTCAGAGCACAGCCTTTGCTGCAGTCCATAAGTTTTGATGTGGTATGTTTTCATGTTCATTTGTCTCAAGATGTTTATTGATTTCCCATATGTTTTCTTCTTTGATTCATTGATTGTTTAAGAGTGGGTGGTTTAACTTCCATATATTTGTGGATTTTCCAGTTCTCCCTCTGTTACTGATTTCCAGTTTCATGTCATTGAGTTGAGAGAAGATCCTTTGTAATTTCAATCTTTCTACATTTATTGAGACTTGTTTTGTGACCTGATATGTAGTCTATCCTGGTGAATGATCCATATGCACTTGAGATGAATGTGTATTATGTTGTTTGGGGGTACAGTGTTCTGTTTATTCTGTTAGGTCCAGTTCATTTATACTATTGTTCAAGTTCTCTATTTCCTTATTGATCTCCTATCTAGATGATCCATCCATTCATGAAAGTGGTGCATTGAAGTCTCCAACTATTTTTGTAAAGGTGTCTATTTCTCCCTTCAGTTTTGCTAGTGATTGCCTCATATATTTTGGGGTGTGCTGATTTTGTGCAGAAATGTTTATGACCGTTATTTCTTTTTGGTGCATTGACACTTTAATTAATATATAGTGTTCTTTTTTATCTCTGTAACAATTTCTGACCCAAAGTTTATTTTGTCCAATATTAGTATAACTACTCCAGCTCTCCTTTGGTCACTGTTTGCATGGAATATTTTTTCCATTCTCTCGTTTTCAACTTATTAGTGTCTTTGTGTCTAAAGTGAGTCTCTTGTAAAAAACATACAGGTTATTTTTTTATTCATTCTGCCATTCTGTGTCTTTTGACACATTCAGTGGAATTATTGATAAAGCAGGACTTAAATCTTATGCATCTTTTATCTTCTTTTTTGTCCCTTTTCCCTGTATTGCAGCTTTCTTTTGTGTATAGTTGATCTTTTGTGGTGTAACTTATTGATCCCTTTTTCATTTCCATTTCTGTATATATTATTAATTTCTTTGTGGTTACCCTAGGGTTGTATTAAAAAACTTAACTCTATAACTTACTAGTTCAAAAAGATACTACCTTAACTTCAATAGCATACCCAGTCTCTGCTCCTGTATCCCTCTGTTTCTCCTCTTTATGTTGTGTTTGTCACACATTATCTCTTTATATTTGCATGTCCATAACAATGAAATATGATTATTTATTATTCAATTATATTTTAAATCTTATAGGAAATAAAGAGTAGAGTTACATACTGAGGATACCTGACTGTTGAGTTTTATATTTACTCTTGTAATTACCTTTACTGAGGATCTTTACTTCTTTATATTGCTCCAAGCTACTATGTCCTATCCTTTCCTTTTAACCTCAAGAACTTCCTTTAGTATTTCTTGTAGGGCAGGTCCCTTGGTGATGAACTCTCTCAGTTTTTGTGTATCTGTGAATGTCTTAAGCTCTCCCTCATTTTTGAAAGACAGTTTTTCCAGATAAAGAATTAGGGGCTGACAGTTTTTCTCTTTCAATACCTTAAACATGTCATACCACTGTCTTCTTTCTTCCATGGATTTAGATGAGAAATGGGCACTTAGTCTTATTGAGGACCCTTTCTATGTGACAATCGCTCTTCACTTGCTGCTGTCAGAATTCTCTCATTACCTTTGGCATTTAACATTTTAATTAGTGTGTGTCTTAGAGTAGGTCTGTTTTTGATGCTTTTTGGAGTTCATTGTGCTTCTTGGATGTGTGTATATATGTCTTTTGTAAGATTTGGAAACTTTTCACTATTATTTTCTCAAATATTCTTTCTGACACCCCCCTCCATTCTGGGACTCCCAAAATGTGTATGTTGGTGTGCCTCATGTCATCCCACAGGTCTCTTAGGCAGTGCTCACTTCTTTCCATTCTTCCATTCTTTACTCTATCTGTTCTTCTTCTGACTCTGATTTTGATTGTCCTGTCTTCTAGCTCACTGATTTGTTCTTTTGCCCATTCAAATATACTTTTGAATGCCTCTATGTATTTTTAATTTCCATTTGTATTTTTCATTCCCAAAGTTCTGTCATGTTCCTTTTTAAACTTTCTAATTCTTCCTTTTGGTTCAAGCATTATTTTCTTTATGTTTAGTTTATTTCTATCCATATTTTCCTTTAGCTTCTTGAATTTAGAAGAATTGACTGAACATCTTTGATTAGTTGTTCCAGTGCCTCTGTTTTCCCTGTTGTTTTAAAGTGTTCCCTTGAATGAGCCATCTTTTCCTGTTTCTTTGTATAGCTTATGATTGTTTGTTGATATATAGGCATTTAATTATTTTGATGTTTGAATTCTGGAAGTCAGTTTCTCCCTCTTATCTAGGGTTTTTGTTTATATTGGCTGTCGGTTAAAGCTTTTCTTCAACCCTTGGTCCAGTTTATACTGAACTTTTAGAGCAGCCTGTGTTTAATAATTTTCTCAGGAATTTCTGTACCTGCCTCTTACTGTGGGCATACAGTTACTTTTGCAATTACTCTATTAGGTACAACTGTTTCTCTTCCAGGACAGGATTTTCTTTCCTCTATTCCTCCTCCAGGAGTCCAGGGCTGTTTCTTTTTTTTTAATCATTCATTTTATTATTTTTTTTAATTAAAATTTTTAAAAGAAGCTTTAGATTACATAAATGTTATACAGAAAATATAAAGAATTCCCATATGACCCACTCCTTCCTCCTCCCCCACTTTCCCATATCAACAATGTCCTTCATTAGTGTGGTACATTTATTACAATTGATGAACACATATTGAAGCATTGCTACTAACCATGGATTATGGTTTAAATTATAGTTTACATTCTGTCCCACACAATTTTGTAGGTTATGACAATGTCATGCAGGACAACTCCAATGTCCCAAAAAAGCCCCCATATTACAACTATTGTTCCCTCTCCCATCCCTCAGAACCTCTGGTGGCCACTGCCTTTATATCAATGATAAGAGTTCTTCCATTGCTAGAATAATAATAAGTCTATAGTAGAATAGTAATAAGTTTACTTTAGTTGATTGTTCATTTCCCAATCGAGAATTTTGGGATAATGACGCCCACTCTGCTTTTAATTGAGAGGGAGCTTAGATCCCATGAGGCAGATGGATGGAACTATCTTGCTTGCAGTTGCAGATTCTCTCTGTTCCTTGGGATGGGCATTATCCATCATCATCTCCTTGTTAGTTGTCCTGGGTGAGTTCAATGAACTGGAGAGTAGGTATTGCAACTCTGCTGAGATTCAGGCCTCAACTGGCACATGGATAGACAAAGATTTAAGTCTCTGGGACATATATTTATCAAGTATTGTGCTAATTATAGGTTCAAATAAAAGGGGCAGAAGAGCCATGTGTAGAGAACTTATAAATGAGCTAACTCTTTTACACTGGGAAGCATAAATTCCAAAGTAAGGCCCACTGACAGGGTGCTGAATTCCTGAGCTGTCTGTCCTGCTTATAGCTTCTGGATGTCTCTAGAGCCCTCAGGAGCCCTGCTGTTTGAGGCATTGTTTACTGTGGTAGTCAATGAGATCCTGCTGAGACGTGCATGAGTGTAATCTCTGGAATGACCTACTGACTCACTTTGAAATCTCCTAGCCATAAAAACTCATTTATATTCACCATTTCCCCCTTTTGGTCAAGATCTTTCTCCAAATGCATTGTTAGTTGGCACTTCGTAGTAATCCAGGGCTGTTTCTACATCCAGTAACTTCTGCAGTAGGAATCCCATTCCATGGAGCCAGGTGAGGTCAGTGTTGAAAAACACCCAGTTTTTTTTGGTTTATGTGCACCAGCAATTAGGGACCTGGCTGGAAGCATGCAAGGCTTGCCAATAGTTCCACGGCAGGTCACTCTGGTTTCTGAGGGGACCACTTTGTATGTGTGTGCTCTCCAACTGCTAGGGCCCCACTGTGTGGGTTATTTTTTTGGGGTGTTTTTTTTTGGGGGGGGGGTTGGTTTTTTTGGTTAGGAATTGCGAGTGGGGGAAAGAGATGGGGAGTAGCAGCTGTTTTTCTGTAAAGAGCACACTAAGAGTGGCTGAAATGGGAAGACAAGATTTTAAAGATAATTTGGTATAAATTAAGAGTGTATTTCTTTCTGTCTTTTGTGGTTTCTCTAAACACAAGTTAAAAATGAAGTTGCGATTAGCCATATTTTTCAGTTGAACAACTATCTCTTTAAACCACACTAAGTCTGTGCCACATGAGTCCCCAATTATAATCAAGTTATACTTGAAACCAGTAGCGGCACAACAAAGCTCAAATAGGATCCTATACTCAAGGCTGATTAGAGCCCTATTCAGCAGAGAGCCACTTTGCCCACATTTCCTAGATTTGCTTGGATAAGAATGATACCTACATGGCTGCTATCTACTGATGTACTTGAAAGATAAACGTATACCAGACTGACATTGACCATATCAGTATGCTCATAAAAGTGCTCAATCACACAGATGTCTGCCTTTGAATAAACAAAAGATCTAGATGATTAACTGGAATTTTCATATCATCTAGATATTTTCTCCTAGGGAGATGTGGTCATTGACTAAAGCGTCAAAACCTTAGAAGGTCTGGTGCAAGGTATACTGGTATCTCAGCAGAGAAATAAGTCAAGAATTAGCTGACCAGGAATAAGAGGACTAACAAATAAATGATACGATGAGTGCCTTAGGATAAAGCATGGCCTACAGTCCAAATCATAATATTCAAGGAAGCATGGTGAAATCAGACTTAGTGGCTTATCCAGAGAACTTGACACAAGTGAATCATTTTTTTAACACCCTCCTTCTCCAGATGACAAAATTATTTTAGTAATAATCATGAAATAAACTAAGTAATAATAATGACCAGAAAAGATACATAGACAGTAAAAATTTTCTTTTACTGAATTGCCTAGGTCTAATCATGCCAGTAAAAAATAATAATAATAAAAGATAAAAGATCAGTATTCTGTAAGTTTCTTCATACAAAATAAACATTTGCTTTTAGTTGAGGAGAACTGGAGAAGAGATATATTTTTGGATACTTCATCTCTTTAACCCTTTCTTATGCATACTTGTTAATTAAAATAATCCATCTGGATCAATAATGATTTAGCATGACTACTGTTGAAAAAGATTTTGAGTTTTTCTGCCTTATAAAATTATGAGTTGGCATATTTTTATCTGTTGTAATTCATTCCAATAAGATGTGAAGAATTCCCAAAAAGGAATTTGATTATCGAGAAAGAATTATAGCCTAAATGGAAATTAAATAACTAAACCAATAATTTATTTCATTCTTAGAGATTATTATGTCCAATAGTTAGAGCTGTAATATAAAAATTAGAATTATGTTATAATTAATTTCTATTATATTAGAATTATTATTTATATTTATAAATGTTTGTTGCTATACTATGTATTTCTTATAATTGATTATATTAAATTTAACCTAGCCTTGCACTCTTTCTTAAAATTTATAGTTTCTTTCCATCTATTTTTCTATTTATTTTACAATTTTACAATAAAGGTCTTTTTAAGAG
>JAQZBX010093235.1:0-12177 GCA_029593785.1 Cabassous unicinctus
TTACATTCCTTGTCACAGAACTAGAGTCATGCAAATCTCCCCAGAGTCCTGTTTCCTTTTATTGGACAATGGTTTTGGAACTCTTTATGTGTGCACTGGATGACCATGTATTTTAGGGTCCAATTAATAACTTCAATTGCAAAAAAATAGTCCACCTATTATACCATAATCTATGAAAACTAGTTGAAAGACATATGTCTTTCTCACATATGGCTCAACTTTCTTAATTGGGAGAGAAAGGATACATTAAAGAATGATCTTCTCCAGGCCCAGATATTTTACAACATTGATGCTAAAAACTTTTCAAGAGAAGGCAAAAAAAGAAGCATTTCCCAGTTAAAATCTTGTGTGATGTAGTTCAGAAAGTGTGGAATGAAGCTGAAAACAACTTAACTTGCCTTATAGCAGGCTAGTGAAAACCTATGCCTCTTTGTGAGATCAAAGAGATACTGTTTACAGAATCATCAGGCAGCATTTTAGAGACACTTTGTCTTCTTATTTGAGTAAGTGGCTTCCAGATTACCTTGGGAATAAAAGAGGGCAACTGAACATTTTAACATCTGCACAAAAGCTGGTAAAATTTTTATTTGGGAATAACTTAATTGAATTTATCAATACTTGGAGAAATTAAATCTGTTCAATTCCATATTAAGTGTCTAATAAAAAAATGTACTGTGGAAAGAGAAAGTACAGGCACTTTTATAGGACTGATTTACAATTTAAGTTGAGATGTTGGAAATAAAAGATGTGCATGTCAGTTCTTGATGGGTATGGGCACTGCAATTTAGGGCTATTGGTAATAGTGAGAGGGACAAGCACATAGAAATAATATCTGTTTGGTTTTTCAAGGAAGTACTTCATGGAGGTAATGATTTTGTCATGGATATAGTAGTTGGCAATCTTCCCATTTCCTCAATGGAAAGTAAGTATAAAAAAACTTGGGGCATTATAGTATTGTACCTGTGAGAGATCCTCTTCAACCTTTTCATTCACTCTAAAATTGAACAAACAAACAGATATCTATGTCCTTATATTGCTTTGTTCTGATGTGTGCCATTCTTATGGCATGTCATTCTACCATATATCAATTACATGAATAATACACATGTGTGCATGTCTGACT
This sequence comes from Cabassous unicinctus, assembly GCA_029593785.1. NCBI lineage: Eukaryota > Metazoa > Chordata > Mammalia > Cingulata > Chlamyphoridae > Cabassous > Cabassous unicinctus. The sequence goes on from JAQZBX010093235.1 coordinate 1,124, forward strand.
GTTTATCTATATAAATACTTAGATGTTAGAAACTGCAAGCAAATTTTCATTTCTTTTTCCTCATGAGGTTTGACAAAATTATATTTTGAAAATTTCCACAAATGCAAGTGAACCTATAGTTAATGACAATGTAGTGGTGTATGATGTAAAGAGCATTGACTTCCATAAATAACTTTATCTGACTCACTATCTTTCTCAAGATCCTGAATATTAATATTGCCCTAAGAATATTGCTATTTTCCTTCCTAGGTCAGAAAAGAATTTTGAGGTATCAGTGATATCCAAAAGAATATATGTAATCAGATCATTTCCTAAGATAAGATTGTAAAAACATTTATTTTTTTAATGCAGTGCATGATTATGATGAATTTTCAAATAACACCAAAGGGAACATCTCAAAAATCATGGCTTCCTGTCATCCCTGATGCCTAGACTGTAGTTTCCCTCCCCAAAGACTACAGTTATTATACCTTTCCTTGTCACTCTTCTAAAAACAAGGTACTTATATAAAGTGCATGTGTAATATATAATATCCTGCATTTAATAAAATTTTACCATTCTAAGCATAAAGATCTGTCCTCAAATTTTTCACTTTACATTTATTTTAGATACCATTGCCTATGTATCTGCTTCATTTTTATCAATGGTTTCATCAAATTATAATCTCTGATTTATTCAATCCCCTTCTGATGATATTTAAGTTATTTCCCATCTTTTCGTTCCATGGAAAGGGCCTAAATTATTTTTTATGTACATTTGAGTAAGTGTATCTGTAGGAAATGGGATCAATGGCCTGATTTCTATGTGCAGTTGAAACATTATAGGTATTGGAAATCACCCCCAAGGGACTGCAGTCACTTAAATTTCTACCAAAATATATAAGATTGATGGTTTCCCATATCTTTGCCAGCACTACATCTTAACAATCATTCATCAAAAGATCATTTTACTAATATAATAGATGAAAAATATATCTAATTGTAATTTTTATCAATGTATTTAATTTTGAATGAAATTGATTTTCTTTCATATATTTAATCCTTTGAGAAAGAGAAGGGTCTTTAAATTGTCTCTTTTGCCTATTAACCATTTGTGCAATCATTTTTTAATACTGAATTGTGAAATCTATTGATATGTGAAAAAATAGGATTTTGTGTTGAAATAAATTTTAGTAGTTTGATATTTCTTTTGCTTTTGATATGGTATTATATACATAAAACAATTTTTCCAGTGTCTGATATATAGCTTTATATATTTTTTAAAGTTGACTTTTTCTGTCTTTCTTTTCCTTGAAGTAGGAGTATGGGACACTCAAGAATATTAATGACAAAAACTCTATTTCAGATATATCACTTAGAGGTTCCTGAGCTCCTTTTCTAAATACCTGGTGCTTAAGCTGTAACCTGAAATTTGAAAGAATATTCTGATTTAGGGCAAATATTCCCCATCTCCATTTCCTTGACTATAGATATTCTCAATATATACGTGTGTCTTAGAAATCTTGCTAAGAGTGTCAGAAAAATAATAAAGGGGAAGAATATAATTGTGGACAATGTAGTCTGATAAAAAATATAAAGTCAAATGAGAGGTTGAATTTAGAACTGGAAACAACTAGAAAGATTTGAGAGGTGAAATAAAAGGAAATATACGTAGTCACTGCAACAGATAAAATATGAGTATGCTGGACCAGGATGACAGGTTGGTGGCTTCTTGTTAATTGCATTATTTGTCTCTCATTATTACCCAACAATTGTTTGATAAACTGAAATCTTAAGTTTATTATCTGCCTATGCATATCTGTGTATTTGTGTGTGTGTGCATGCATGTAAATTTTGTTAAGGAAGATGCTCTCAAATATTTATATACTCATTCAATAAAAGTTCAGAATATTGATAAAAGAGTCTTTTATGACTGGATAACCAGGTTCAAGAAATGTGAAAGCTCATTGAAATAAGCTATACATAGGTTTTCCCTATTTTTGTAACACACTTTTCCTAATACTGAAAGGTCCTGCTGAAAACTAAAGAAAGACATTCAGATCAGGAAATTATGTACTTGTGCCAAATTCACATAATTAAAGTTTATTACCACCAAAAATCATTTAATTTTTCATTATTTTCCTATTGGAACATCTTATGCAATCAGGTAAATAGTTAGAATAAGTACTAGGAATTGCACTTCATTAAAAAAAATCAATACACAGAGTGTTGATGACCCTTTATGAGGGGAAATTCCATGATCAAACATATATTCAGCTCCAAATGTGTTTACTTTATAAAATTATTTCTTTTCTTCTTGCAGATGAACTATTTCTAATCTGTTCTTTCCCCAAATAGACTGAAACAATGCAGCAAAATAACAGTGTAACTGAATTTATACTGTTCGTTTGACAGAGGACATCAGAAAATGGTGTTTGTAGTCTTCTTTGCTTTCTATGTGGAAACTGTGATGGGGAATTTGCTCATTATTTTGACCATCAAGTTCAGTTGGACACTTGTTAGCCCCATATACTTCTCCTATTTTTCTTGTCTTTTGCTGATGTCTGTTTTTCAGCTTTGATAGACCCTCAGCTAATTGTGGATGCTCTCTTTGCAAAGAAAATCATATCCTACAATGAGTGCATGACTCAAGTCTTTGCACTACATATGCTTGGCTGCATGGATATCTTTGTCCTCATCCTCATGGTTGTTGATCCATATGTGGCCATCTGTAAGACCTTATGTTACACAACCATCATGAAATGGCAGGTCTGTGCCATTTTGATTATTCTTGCCTGGATAGGGTCTTTCATACATTTTACTGCTCAAATTGCCCTGGTCTTGAGATTGCCTTACTGTGGACCCAACTTAATTAATCATTATTGATGCAATTTACAGCCCTTTTAGAAATTTGTCTGCATGGACACTTATGTGATCAATCTACTGCTGGTGTCCAATAGTGGGGTCATTTGCTCAAGCAGTTTCATGCTTTTGATAATCTCATACATTGTAATCTTACATTCTCTGTGAAATCACAGTGCAGAAGGGAGGAAAAAAAGCCTTCTCAGCTTGTCCCTTTAACATCATCATGGTCATCTTACTCTTTGGCCCATGTACATTCATGTAAATATGTGCACCAACTATTTTTCCCATTGACAAGATGGTAGCAGTATTTTATATTATTGGAACACCCTTTCTCAACCCACTTATCTATACACTCAGTAATGCTGAAATGAAAAATGCCATATAAAAGTTATGGAGTATTAAAATTACCTCAGATAACAATGGATGACTTGAGGTTCCAATTACTTACTCAATATATACATCAAATATGGTAGCATCTTGTTATTGTGGGAAGATCATGCAATCGTATGCAGGGTCATGGGTTGATATTTCTTCTAGTTCACAGACAAGTTAAATTCCCATTTTTTGTGTGTCAGAGAAAGATGAGTGTCACATTAATTCAAATAATTGTGGCTCAAGAGTCCTTCCTCTCTATATATGTTTTTGCCTCTCAAGTCACACCATATCTACGGTGTAAGCCTGACTTTTATATTGAATGCATCTGAATTGCTTACTTTTTTTCTATGCTCTGACTTCACCATGGTGGCTTTCCTGACATCAGTGTAACTTGTTGTTTTATTAAGAGCTCCTTTTTGCCATTGATGACCATAAACCTTATTTCCTAACACTGAATCTGCACTCTGATTTATTAAGAATGATCTTTACTCAATAATAGCATTTCAAGCATGTTACTATCTAAAAATAAATTAAATAAATCCTTTTCATATATAACACATATCCAGTTAGGTATCCACTTCCTCTTAAATGCCTGTAGGGCACAGTGTACAAAGATGATCTATTCGGTTTTACCACAAGTTTGTCTTCACAAACTTCTATGTATTTGAATCAGATATTTTTAAAAATCTACTTATATTATAAACCATTTTTTCTTACTTGATGCTTGTGTTAAGATAACCATAAACTTATTTATGGGATGCTTTCAATATAGTACTATATTAGGCCTTGAGATAATCACTATGATAGGTGTATAAGAGCTGAAAAAATAGAATGCTGAAACTCTAAATGTTTGGAAAGTAAAAACATGTTAATCATCAAGAATAAATATAATATAAAAATACATCAGAGAAATAATATATTTTAGGAGAATGAAACACAAAATGGAAGAATCTTGTTTGAAGCCAATTAATGGTATGATATTATTTAATTTAAAGATGTGTTAATGAAATGAATGAAATTACAATAGAAATTTTGAAAATGCCTGTGATATTTGTTTCCAATGTCAAGAAGAAGCCACTTCTTCTCTTTAGTTGAGCTGTCCTAATAGAGGAATAGCATAGATTCCCAATTAGAATTGCTAAAGGTAATTTGGTCCACTAAAGGGCAGACCAGATTAGTAGCAGCACATTGGTTGTATCTGTCATAGGTTATATCATGAGATTTTATATTCTTTTGTTTCAGTGTAATAAAGAATAATATATTTTTATTAATCAATACAAGTTTGATTTAATTTCTAATGTTACTTCTAATTCTTTAATTGCACAAAAGTTAGCAATAACAACATGTCCTCTTGTGAAAAATGATGTAATAATAAACTCAGTAAAATGCCACTAGCTTTCTGTGTTCTCACTTTTATCTTGGTTCCTGTGAGATTGAGAAGTGCAGTGTCTCTACTAGAGTCACACATAAGGAAGGAACTATATTTAATAGAGATTGAAAACTTATAAACCCATCATAAACTTATCTAATCTACCCTGCCATAGCAACAACACATTCATACATATATTATACAGCTTTTCATGGTCATTTGCATTCCTGATGAATAAATGAATGTAGGAAATAGCAATGAAATAAATAAACTAAAATGTAAATTAAAAATACAGGTAGCATTACAGGATAAGAAGACCCAATACAGGGGAAGAAAATTTGGAAGGTTTTGCATATTCCAAAGTACTTACAGTGAAATTAAACCTGGGAAAATTAATTAATTTTTACATAAAATTCTGGCACACTATATCCATCCAAAGGACAATTTTGAAGTGAACACTACCTCCAAAAATGATTTATCTGAAAGAGAAACTATAAATTGAAATTGTCCTTTCATTTTAGGACCAAATAGAGTTTCTAATATATGTTCAATTCCTTTTATTGTTATTATACTATCAATAAAGATGGAGGATCACCTCTACATTATTCCATGCAGAAATGTATAACCTGAATTTGATCATAAGGAAACAAGGCACAGATCAAAATTCAGGGTTAATCTGCAAAGGAACTGGCCTATATGCTTCAAAATTATCAAAGCCATTAAAACCAAAAATTGACTAGGAACTATACAAGATTAAAGGAGTCAAAACAGAAATGATAACAAACTGCAATGTGTAATATAGGATTTGATACTTAACTCAGAAAACAAAGCTAAAAAGGGCATCATTGTGACTATTCATGAAATTTGAATTTGGACTGAGTTAGATAATATTACATCAATATAAATTTCTCCTGAGTTTTTAAAATCTAATTTTACTGTGGTTATGCAAGAAAATGTTTTGTTTTTAGAAAAGATACCCGGGAACATTTATGGGTAAAAGTGGACAATGCCACCAAATAACCTTCAAAATGTTCAGATAAAAAGCACATCTATGTTTATAAATGGAAATAAAAAAGGGAGGGAGGGAGGGAGAGAGGGAGGGAGAGATAGAGGGATAAAAAGAAAAATGTGGAACAGTGTTTAGACTATCACTGAATCTGGGTAAAGGGTTGTACAGAAGTTCCTTGTAATATCCTTGCAATGGTTATGTAAGAATGAATTTATGTCAAAATAAAAAGTTATAAAATGATGGCCAGTGCTTTAGTTTCTTGGCTGCAAAGTAAAAAACCATTTCATGGGTTGTCTTAGACAACAGGAATGTATTGGCTCATAGTTGATGCCAGGAGAAGTTAGCAATCAAGGTGATACTTTCTCCCTGGATGCTGTTGCATTCTGGGCCTGACTGCTGGGATCCTTGGCCCTTGGTTTCTCTGTCACATGGCTATACATATGATCATCTCTTCTTGCTGCTCCTTTTTCTTTCTGTTTCCTTTGACTTCCATAATCCTGCAGCTCCCTTTCACTTTCTCTCTTTGTAAACTTCCCTATAAAACCTCATCAATAGTTACTATTCACAAGGGTTCACAACCATCCACAGAAATATATTAAGTTGAAGAACATGTTTTTCTGGGGTACATAACTCCATTTTACTACAGTAAATATATTATCTATAATAACTTATATTAAAAGTTATGTTCACTGAACATACTCAGTTTCTCATTTACCATGTTTGAAAATATGTAATTTTAAATTTTATGAAACTTCATTATATAGCATAAAGTAAAGCTTTTTATTGTCATCTATTGATACCCTCAAATCCCCTATAATTTACACTAATCAGCTATATAAATATTATTTATTATACACAGAATATTTTCTATATGAAAAAATACTTTTTAAAGTGGGAAATATTATTTTAAACCTGCAAGCATTCATTAGAAGGTTGATACAGATGATGAGAAATTTTCATAAAAAGGCTTGAGCTACATTCCACAATACAGACTTTAATTCTTTTAACTCTATCTATCTCAACAATATAGTTTCTCTTTTACTTTTCTTTCATTTTTATACATACCACCTTCATGGAAGTTTTCATACCAATAAATACAGAAGTTATCAGTTTTGTAAATGGTCTCCAAGAACACCAAAAATATAGTTTGGGTTTTACTGTAAACAAATCTTATGTAGATTTATTTTAGTTTCTGAAAGATGTAACTGTGTAACTGATACTTTGAAAGTTCCTGACAGGACATCTTCCTTTCTAGTAAGACTCAATATTGTTATACAATACATATTTTCCACATATGCATAGGGCAAATGACTGTTTTTTCCTATACTTGAGAAGATTATTCTCATCTGATAACCCTCCCTTTCCCATATCCTGCTTACTCTATACAATACATGAACATTAATAATCAATTATTACATATAAGATCTAGCTTTTATCCAAAACATCTAGAAAAATCTCCTAGATCTTAAAGTACATTTTACAATGTGGAGAAAAAGAAAGCAGACTGAATTTACCACCCAACCAACTAAGTGTAGTAAACAGAATAGTAACTATAAAGATATCCATGTGAATGTGCTATGTTACACAACAAGGAGAAATTAACGGTACTAGCCAGCTGACTTTAAAGTATGGAGATTATTCATGGATTATCTAGGTGGGCCCCCTGTAATCATAATAGTTCTTTAAAGTGGAAGAGGAAGATAAAAAAAAAAGAGGACAGAATCAGGGAGAAATTTAAAGATGCTATACTGTGGGTTTTGGAGCTATAGGAAGGAGCTATGAGTCAAGGTACAAAAGTGGCCTCTAGAAGTTGGAAAAAAACAAGGAAATGTATTCTCTCCAGAGTCTTCCAAAGGAAACACAACATTGGCAGCTCCTTGATTTTAGCTCAATGAGACCCATTATGGACTTCTGAGTTCCAGAACTGTAAGATAATAAATTTGTATTTTAAACCACTAAGTTTGTAGTAATTTGTTATAGCAGCAATAAGAAATTAATACACAAAATCATATTGAGTGTTTCTACTACCTTACTAGGAATGAACTTCTCCTTCACTTTCTGCTCTTTAGTTTTCACTCATTTTCTCTACTAACCTCAGACAGAGTAAACATCATCTCATTTTTTTAAGATTTTAGCATTGTGTAACAAAAGAAAAAGAGGAGATAAGGGTAGGAAGGAGAAAGGAAGAAAAGCAAGAATAAAGGGGAAAGAAGGAAGAACAGGAACAACCTTTAAGGTTACTCTCAAAAAGTAAAAGGAGGATTGAAAGCTTACACAACATTTAATCAGGGCTATAGACTAGAAAGAAATATCTTCCTGTTTCCTTCTCCAGAAATCAGCAGAAACTCAGTTGAGAAGAAAAGGAGTGAACCCCAGTAGCCCTACTGAATACACCATTTTCAAATCAAATAGAACATTTTAAAGGAGTGGAACAATTCAAATTCAATACCTAACTATCTCCTAATCATAGTTTGTGATTTTACCTTAACTCAATATGTAAGATATACAACATAAAACAATCACATAAATCATGTTTATTGAAATGTTTTAGAATAGTACTAAAGCACTTAAATATGGGAATTGATTGGATTTTAAATTTCATCAAAAAAGGTAAATATTATTTTTTTAAAAGAAGTAAAAAACAAAAAATGACATCATTTTAGTCTTTGATATAGTTCTGACTATGGAGGGAGACTTTGGGGAAAGGCTTTCCCTGAAGTCATTATTATTTCACATCACTCTCCTTAAATATGTATTCAAGAAGCAGGGAAAAGAACATTTATTGTCAAAGATCCTGTGAAATGTAGATTTCAGTAAGTGAGAGACAGAGGGTGCACCTACAAAGGCTAACTCCTATCAGCCCCTGAGTTTTTGGAGTCAGAATTTTATGGAAAAAGTGAACTAAATTAAATTGCTATACTTTGAACATGTGCAACACATTCTTCTCAGAAATAAAGGGAGATTAAAATTAAGAGGATGCTCGTCAGATAATAAAGTGCATTTATTGATGACTAGGAGATAGAGTAACATGAAAGGGAAATTAAAAATTGCCAATTATAAACTTTATCATTTCAAAGGAAAGTGAGGTGGCACAATATTTGAGATGGTCAGAATGGGGAGGAAGGGATATCTTGAGTTGGATCTTGATTCAAGAGGGAAGCAGAGCTCCTCTAGGACTGACCTTGTCATATGGACAGTGGTGTCACAAATAAATCTTGTACAGAAATGCCCACTTTTTGCTGGATGAAATTCAAACAACAAAATTCACAGGTTTCAAATTGCTATGATTTGATTATGGTTTACATTTTAAACAGTACACTTTTATAAATTTTGATGATATTTAACATGGCCTGTGTCCATCATTGCAATATCTTGTAGAACACTTCCATTGCCCACTAAATACCCCCTATTCTTCTATTCTATTCCTCCCTTCCTCTTTCCTGGGGACCCATGGCAATCCCTGGCTTCACTCCTTAATGACAAGATTCATAGTTACTTGTAACAAAACTGAAGACTTGACACCCTGGTTTACCCTCCCCTATTAGGAAAAATCCATGCTTTCAAGAGAATCCTGATCCTCTGTTTGTGAACATATGGGTCCTGCCCAGGATGGGAGTCCAAGTCCTTCCTGCTCATTATGTAAGTCTCCACCCACTGATACAACAAATTATGACAAAGTGATCATACTAGAAGCCTGCTCCAGGTGTGCCCTGTCCCAAATGACCCCCACATCCAACACCCTAAACCAGTAACCCTTCCTTGTCTTATTGCCATAAGAGCATTCCCAACTTTATGCTTTCAATCGCACACCCACCAAGCCCCAGTGTTCACCTTGTCCCTCTCCAAACCCTCCCCCCAGTGCTCTGGACTTTCCAACCCACCCTCTCCAATTTACCCACCTGTCAAACCTGCACCGCCCAACCCAATAATATCACTACCATCCTGTCATATACCTTCAATGCATAATTACACATTTTCACCTCATCATAGATTATATCCATATGGGTGTTGGATCACTACCTTCTTCTCCCTTTCTATTTCCTGTATACCTACCTTCCAGACAATAGCTCTCTGAGTCTGCTCAATTTGCTTAATTCATATCAGTGAGGTCATGTAATATTCATCATTCAGTGCCTGGTTTGCTTCACTCAATATAAGGTCCTCAAGATTCATCCATGTTATCCTGTGTATTAGGGCTGTAATTCCTTCTTACAGCTGAGTAGTATTCCATTGTGTGTCTGTACTACATTTTGTTTATCCATTCCTTTGTTGATGGGTATTTGGATAGATTCTAACTTTTGCCAAAAGTGAATAATGCCAGTATAAACATTGGGTTGCATTTATCTGCTCGTGTCTTTGCTTTCAATTCTTCTGGGTTTATACATAGCAGTGTAATTCCTGTATCATATGGCAGTTCTTTAGTTAGTTTTTTGAACAACTGCCAAACTGTCCTCCACAATGGCTGGACCTTTCTACATTCCCACCAACAGTGGATGAGTGTTCCCATTCATCCACATCGTCTCCAACCTTGTATTCCTCTGTTTTTTTAATAGCCACCAGTCTAATGGATTTCAGTTGGTATCTCTTTGTAGTTTTGATTCCACTTTCCCTAATAGCTAGTGATTTCGAGCATCTTTTCATGTGCTTTTTAGCCTTTTTGTATTTCTTCCATGGGGAAGTATATTTTCAAGTACCTTGTCCATTTTTTAAATGGGCTGTTTGTCTTTTTATTTATTTATTTTTATTTTTTTACCTTATTTAGTACATTTAATAATTGAAAATATAAACAATTAAAAACTAAAAAGCAAACACAGATGGATAAATATATACATGTTTCAATTACATGTACTGGATACATATAATTTTTTTTAATCAAACAATATGTTACACAATACATTTGGTTCATAGTAACGCATTCATACAGCATTTGTTCTTTTGTGTCTGGCTTGCTTCATTCAACATAATCTCCTCCAGGTTCATCCATATTGTCATGTGTTTTATGACTTCATTTCTTCTTACAGCTGTATAATATTACATCATGTGAATAGACCACAGTTTGTTTATTTATTCACCAGTTGATGGACACCTGGGTTGTTTCCAACTTTTGGCAATGGTGAATATTGTTGCTATGAACATCAGTGTGCAAATGTCTGTTCATGTCACTACTCTCAGTTCTTCTGGGTATATACCCAGTAGTGGTATTGCTGGGTCACATGACAAGTCTATATTCAACTTCTTTAGGAACTTCCAAAGAGTCCTCCACAGTGGCTGTACCATTCTGCATTCTCAGCAACAGTGAATAATTTTTCCTATCTCTCTATATCCTCTCCAACACTTGTAGTTCTTCGTCTTTTTAATATTGGCCATTCTGATAGGTGTGAAATGATATCTCATTGTAATTTTGATTTGCATTTCTCTAATCATGAGTGATGGTGAAGATTTCTTCATGTGTTTTTTT
>JAQZBX010093236.1:0-12174 GCA_029593785.1 Cabassous unicinctus
ACATGTTTGAGTCACTGCCATCAGTACTGTCCAATAAAAATATAACAAGAGCCACATATGTAATTTTAAGTTTTTAGTAGCTACACTTAAAAAGTAAAAAGAAACAGGTTAAATTAATTTTAATAATATATTCTGTTTAACCCAATATATCCAAACTATTATGTCAATATGTAGTCAGTGTAAAAAATTAAGATGTTTTATATTCTTTTTTTTTTCATACTAAGTCTTCAAATCTGATGTGTACATACAACACATCTCAATTCAAAGCAGTTTACATGAACCGTATGTAGCTAGTGGCTACTGTACTGGATAGCACAGATTTACAGAATTCAGAGGGAATTATTCTTCATATCTAGGCAAATTGCCTTGGTTTCAGATTTTTTTAATAGTTATAAATGGTTATGGTTGACTCCTTTGGTTATGGTTAACACCTCAATTAACTTCCCTAAAGATAAAGTAGAAGTGGATTCAAGTACAAAACAGGACAAAAATCAGTGAATTCTTTAAAAGGCAGCTTTTACTTGCCTAAAAACACCCATGGAGAGGAAGTCAACGTAAGTATATCTTCCCCTTCCTACTTTCTAAGGAAGGTATATAGATTCACTTGCTGCCCCTGCTTCTTTAACCTCTTCTTTACCCATCTAGGAGACCCTAGTTTTCTCAGTCAGGAAGTGGCTAAAGTGAAAAATATCTGACTTGCTACTTTTTGGTGACAAATACCTTGTCTCCTGGGATACAGCCAGGAACCTGACTTCAGGCATGATAGTATTCAGGGATGTCTGCAGAACTTCAACACCCACTGTGCAGAAAGGGCTGGGAAAGAAGTTTTCCCAGAGAAGAGGAGGGACACAGAAGACTTTTGACCATCTGGAACTTATTAAGAAGTGAGTTCTTAGATAAGGGCAGGGCCATGTGGTCACCTTTCCCAATCTCGGTCTACTGGGTCTGCAAACCTGATTTAATTCTGTGATTTACAATTCAATAATGCCCAACAGAATACCTTTAGGGTTGTGGTGGAATGGGCTGTCTCTCTTAAAGCCCATCAGCAGCCATGGCCGGTCTCCCCAAAGCCTCTCTCCCATTTCTAGAGGACCAACTGGGCCACAATGCTGTGAGGTAACATGGATCTAGGAGGAAGGCAGCAGGCCTGCTGGAAAGAGGAAAAAAGTTCTTCTTCCACTTAAGACAGCGGAAGTAGGGGACAACTGGAAAAAAAAAAAAAGGCAGTATGCAGCAGGGGCAGCAAGACTTACAAGAAGATGAAATGAGTGGTTAAAAAATGTGCATGAGAAAAATGAGTCACTACTCTTGCTGCCAGGTATATGACAGGCCAGCAAGTGAGTTTGTTCAGTCCCCAATGGGCAAGAATGTTATTAAGACTCTTTTGACAGCCCAGTGAAATTGCTCTGAAGTTGTTGAAGTTACTTAAGTAAATTGCAGCAAAGTAATGAGAAGAAGGATTGGCAGAATGAATGAGCAGCAGTGAGAGCTCTTATCTATCTTGTATACCATTCACAGAATAATTTTCCTCTGGCAACATAAAATTCCCACTGCACCACCAGATTCAAAACAAATGAGCTTGTATAGCTCTGATGATATGAATACTAAGTCTCAAGCTCCCACTTGATCCCAAGGAACACTGTGCTCAAGGGACTGGATATTAAGTTTCAAACAATTTCAACTTTAAGATACAGTTTAATAGTGTGTGAATAAAACTATAAAAAAAAGAAAGATACAGTTTAAGTCAGACTCAGCTGACCTAGCTTGGATCACTCTTTTGCTCAGGTCTCAATCAGCAACATCATATTAAAAGAAGTTTTGAAAAAACAAATGGAGGAGTTTCTTATCTCTTTTTTGATAGGGTGCACAGGGCAGAGTGAGTGAAAGAATGTGTATGTGTGTGTGTGTAGAAAGGTATACAAGGTTCAAATGGTGAAATTTAACATCAGAAACAAAGGAATTGTAGTTTTGCTTCTCTCAATTAAGCCAAACACCTATTTCAGATTGAAGATATAGATTCACGGTTACTCTTCTGGGCATCTGAGTATATGATCTCAATCATTTAGTAAGTATTTACTGACCACATGCTACATTCAAGGCAGTGTGCAAGGTGCAGGCCATCACAATGCAACTAGCCACCACAGGCCCACAAAGGAAACCTCTATCTTTGATAGATAATGATATCCTATCTGCAGGTTCTTTATATATATATGAGAAGCTGTAAACCTACAAAACAATCGTGCACAATGTGCAGAATTCCCACATATAACACCCCTCCACCAACACCTTACATTTTTGTGGAACATTTGTTACAGATTATGAAAGAATATCATCAAAATATTACCACTAACTATGGTCTATAGCAGGAGTTCTTAACCTTTTTTGTTCCATGGACCCCTTTGCCAGTCAGGTGAAAACCACAGACCCCTTACTAAGGCCACACGATACTGTATTATTTAATAAATATATCACATCCACACTAACACATCCCCACAAGAATAATGTTTTTTTGAATTTTCAATTCAAGCTCACGAACCATGGACCCCTGGTTAAGAACCCCTGGTTTATAGCGTACATTTGGTATATTTTTTTCCATACCCCCCCTTATTAACACCATGTATTAGTAATGTACATTTGTTATAGTTAATGAGAGAACACTCTCATATTTGTACTGTTAGCCACAGTTCATCATCCACCACATGGTTCATTGTGTTATACAGTCCCATGCCTTGTAAAATCTATCCAAGGTATATACTTAGTGGCTCTCACTTTCATCACAGAGTTGTGCAGTCATCCTCAGTAAATTTTGGAATATTTTCCTTGGTCCAAAAGAAAAAATCACATATCCCCTTTATTATTGACCCTCAGCATTGATATAGTACCTTCTTTGACACTGATGCAACAATATTACAATATTGCTGTTAACTATAGCCCATAAGTTACAGTAATTGTATTTTTCCCCTGCAACACCATATTCTTACCACCTTGTAACAGTGATGTACATTTGTTCTAGTTCATAAAAGAACATTCCTGCATTTCCACTATTAACCACAATCCTCATCCACCTCCGGGTTCACTATGTTATTTAGTCCCTAGATTATTCCCTAGATTTCTTTCAATTGACATTACATCCCTGGACTACCCTGTTCAGCCACAATCCCAGCTGTGGAGTTATACTCACTATGTGTTACCATCAATTCTATCCATTTCCACACTTTTACAGTCAAGCTAATTAAAAATTCTACATAAAGCATCCAATCTGCAGTTCTTTATTGAAATAAATAGTTACTAGATACCAACACTTTATTTACAGTCAGATGGCTTTCAAGACAACCCCATCAGATGGGGCTTGCAGTTCCCTAGGGAATGTAGGAACTTTAAAAAAAATAAAAATAAATAAAATGAAAAAGCTCAGTGTGGTTGATGAGAAGGAAGAGAAAGTAAGACCAAATTGTACATTCTATATTTATTCTTTAAGAGATTCTTGAAACAACACAAATAGAGATAATTTATCAAGGGACATACCATAAAACATCAAAATATGCTGTAACAATTTGAAACAAAAACACATAAAATACAAAATTCAAGTGAAAACCATTATATTAAATAAACAGTAAGAATGAATATAGAATTGTTCTGAAAATCCTAGAATACCAGGAACAGGAAGTTAAATCTTAACCCTTGAAAGAAGACTCAAAGAATGGGAAATGACTACCTCATACAGTGGCAAGAGTACTGGGCTAGGAAACATGATCTGGATCCTTGTTCCAGCTCCTTCCCAGGCGAGTATGCAACCTCTGAAAAGATATATGATTTACTGCCTCTAAGCTTTAGTTTACTGTCTGTAAAAGAAGGTTAGAGTTCTAGCTATTAAGTCTATGACTACTACATGAATTGCTTCTAGAAACTAAATAGGTGGTACTTGAGAAATGAGAAAATGTAGCAAAGATGACTAACTATACCAATATTTCTGGTACATCTTTTACTATAAAAGTAGTATCTATCTCCTTGAATTTAAACCAGCACAAGAAAGGAATTGGTAGTTCAGCCTTCAATTTTGTTAGTAATTTAGGTAGGTGGTCTTAAAGAGACACAAAATAGCAAGACTGCTTCTAGGGCTGAACTTTCCCAACACGAAACAACACAAACATGACTGTTCTCACTAGCCATGAAATATCATACTAGAATGCTTTCAGCTCAGTATTCCCATCCACCCCTACTCCCCTGACACTGGAGCACCATAGAAACGTTCAGATAGAATTCCCACAGGTAAAGGATCCTTTTCCAGTGGCACTGCTAGGGAAAATATGTCTTCAGCCATCTGGGGTAACCCCTTGGAAATCTGAAGAGATACATAAATTTATATGAAACAGGTCTTTATAAGCAACAAGCTATTTCCTTTTACCACTAACATGTGTTAATTTCCATATTGGTATATATATCTATAAAAAGCAGAGACTCTTTTTCTAGGCAGTGAACTTTTTCTTTTCTGTTTTGAATTGTATATTTTCTTTTTTGTCTCACTACATTGCCTTTCTCTTTTTTTCAGTCCTCATATACAGATGCTAAGGTAGAGGGTGCCTGGATCTAGTTTACTCCTGAGAGACAAGTGGTTTGTTCCTCCATCTTAGAAATACTTAATAAATGACAATACTTAATAACTGCAACAGTAAACTGCAGAGGACCCTGAGAAGGCATTTAGATCTTTAGGTTTCATATGCTTCCATTAAAAGCATTTTTATTTTTGCACTTGGATGTATTGGCAGTGCATTTTTTTGTTGACAATACCTGAACACTATGAATAAATGGATGAAGGACTAGCTACATATAACAAACATTTCTTGAAATATTTTAATGTCAGAAATAGTAGGTAAATCAAAGAAGCAATCCAAAATAGATAATACTGATTTTTCAGAGAGTAACCGATTATATTATCTACTACATACTCCCAACCTAGAAAGGAAATTCCTGCATTACAGTCATTTCTGCTCTGGATAAAGGCAAAGTGGCCAAAATATGACCAAGTTTCACCCTCATAACCTAAGACCTATGCAGAAAGAAATCTTCTTTCCTGGAATCTGAGTAGTCTTGATTAAAATAGCCCAGAGCTGTAAATTCAATTTAGAAATCTCACCACAACCAGTCCTCAGTAAAGATCTTTATCTTAGCAAGATATGTCCCTCTCAGTCAAAGAAATGTAAAATCACTGCTCAAGAGCACATGGTTGGACAAAGTATGTTGTGATTCTGCTAAACTCACTCTGAAGTTGGGTCAACACAGCTGTCCTCTAATAAGCCTAGGGCTCTCCATCCTTTTAAGATGACCACTCCCCTTCCATCTCAGACCTAAAGCCTGCTTTGCTGCTCATCTGACACCTCTCCATATTTTGGAAGCCTCAGACTCCTGCATATCCCATGCCTCTCAGATTTCTACTCTCCTTCTGACTGTGGCAGAATTTTATTGAACTCTGTGACAGTTTTTCCCTCCTAAACAAACGTCCACGAGTCGACAAACCAAGGCTCGGGCCTAACTAATCCTGTTACCCTCAACTCGCAGAAATAAAGTGTCCTCACAAATCCTAGATCCCATGTACCCACGCCTTTTGCTTGGACAGTCTGGTTCTTGCGTTGAAACCCTCAGCTTCCAGGGCCCCAACTGCCTCTGGTTTCCCCAGCCCCTTCCTGTTCCTCGCTTCGGGGTCTCTGCGGGAGCGCACACACAACCTATTTCCTCATCTCTAGAATTCTTGCAAAAGTTGAGGAGAGGCCTATAAAAGCCCCCAAGCGACCTCCATGCCCGGCGACCCCCTCGACCCCGACACTTTCATTGGTCCATGCCCCAAACTCGCTGTCTTTATCCAGGCTCCAAGCCCGCACGGCCATCCTGAAAGCATCCCCCTCGGCGATCCAGCTCCCCCAGCCCCCTCCTTCCGGGCTCCCCCTTCAGTTCGGCTTCCGGTCCCCGGCCTCCTCCCGGGCTCGGCGCCCCCGCCCGCGCCCCCGGCCGCCCCCGGCCCTCGGCGCTGCTCCCTCGTGGGCTCTCACCGCTCGAAGAGCAGCCTCACGGAGAATATGCCCGCCGCCAGCGGGAACACTGACAGGATGTGTCGGGCCCGCGGGTAGCCGTAGCCGTCACCGGGCCCCTCCAGGTCGGCCCAGCTCACGTTCTGGGGCAACCAGAAGCGCTCGCTCCACAGCCAGCCCCACAGCAGGCTCAGGGCTCCCGCCGCCGCTGTCGCCATCTTACACACGCCCCGCGGCCACTGCCGCTAGAGCCTCGGCTGTCGCTACGGCCTACGGAACCCCAGGGCAGGCGGCCCGGGGTGGAGCCGGACCGGCGGCCACCCCCTTCCGGCCCCAGCTAGTCCCCGGAACGCCTCCGCCCGCCTACTCCGCGGGGCCGGGCCTCCTTCCCGCTCATCTCGCCTGCCCGCCCACCCACCTCCCTCCCCGCCGCGCCCGGGCGGCCTCTGCCTGGCGCCGGGTCTCTATCGCCCAGCCCCCTAGCCCTGGCCACGCCCCTTCCTGAGCCTCGGACCCGGCCCCACCCGTGCCCTTGGCGGCCATTGCCTTCCCGGTTTCGTCTTCGTCCATCCCTGTCCAGTAGTTCCAGGGCCACCAATTCTGGCCCCACCCTTTTCTGCTTGCCTCACTCGCTCATCCCGCCATGGCCACAGCCCCCCATTTCAAACCTATCTCCCTTATGGGGACTTTCCTTTTTTTCTCAGCCCTGACCACTGAAATCTGTTCCCGCTCCCACCCCCTCTCCTGCCAGGTCTTATCTCCCCATCTCAGGAGGCCCTGCCTACTACTCCTCCACTTCTACAGTTCTCATTCCTCCCTACCTTTTCCTACCTTCATACCCCTCCGTGATTTCAACCCCCTTTCACTGTTTTATCCTTAAAAATTGTAATCACCTTGCCTCAGAAAATGGAGTTATTAATCCTTTCATTCTTACAAGAAAGAGAAAATGGAAGAAAAGCAACGAAGAGAAGAAGACACCCAAGGAAAATATAAAGGCAGAAGAACAAAAAGGATGGCTAATGTTCAGTTGAGACTTGCTATGTGCCAGCTACTGCACTGAACCTTTTACACAGCTTATTTCACTTCACCCTATGAAGTTGATATTGTTATCCCCACTATTTTATGGATGGGTAAACTGAGGCCCAGAGAGGTCAAGTAGCAATGCAAACTTGTAGACCTGGGCTTCTGAGCCAGAAAGGGTTAGACTCCAGAACGCTGAATTCTTATCCTATAAACCACCTTAATTTTAGGTTTTCACTTTCTGGTGAAGCTATGTAAACAAACAGGGAGGGAAGCCTTAGACTAGACACCTTCAAAAGGGTAAACTTTATTGTTTCCTTTTTTTAAAAAGGGTAAACTTTAAATTGTCCCTCAACTGCCAGAGAATCCTGGCTGGGATTGGGGGTGGGGAGCTGTCAAAATCAGGCTACCTGGTTAATTACCTGAGGCTAACTAGAATGATCTGAAAAAAGATTAAAAGAACTAAATCTTTACTTTTTGCCCAAGGACAGATGAGGTAACTTTACAACTAGAAAGGCATGCTTACAAAAGGATTTCAGATTGAATTTGCAATTTAGCCTAGTGTTGAAGGGTGCCTAAAAGTTACCTCCTGAGAGCCTCCTTGTTGCTCATATGTGGCCTCTCTCTAAGCCAAACTCAGCATATAAATGCATTACCGTCCCCCCAGTGAGGGACATGACTCCTGGGGATAAGCCTCCCTGGTACCGAGGGATTACTACCAAGCACCGGCTTGTGGTACAGCTGGAAAAAGACCTTGAATAAAAGGGGGAAAAGGTAAAGACAAATGAGTTTATATGGCTAGGAGACTTCAAAGTGAGTGGGGAGGTCATCAGAGAGGTAACGCTTATGCACATCTCAGCGGCATCTCATAGACAGCCAAAGAAGATACTACCCCAAACAGTGGGGCTCCTGAGGGCTCTGGAGACACCCAGATCCTATGGTAATAGCTCTGGAGTTTGGTGCCTTGCCATTGGGCTCTACTTTGGAGATTGGGCTCCTGAGTGTGACAGAGTTGGACTCAGATGTGACTTCTCTACACATGCCTCTTCTGTCCCTTTTATTTGAACCTATAGTTGGTGCTGGGGTTGGTAGGTGTATGTCCAAAAGACTTGAATCTCTGGGCTGTCCATGTGCCAGCTGGGCCCTGAGCCTCAGCGGAATTGCAACATCTACTCTTCAGTTCCTTGGACTCACCCAGGACAATTAACAAGGAGATGAGGCTGGACAACCACCACACCAAGGAACTGAGAGAGTCTACAACTGCAAGCAAGAGAGTCCCATCCATCAGCCATGTGGGTTTGAAGTACCCTCTCAATTAGAGGTGGAGTGGGCATCACCATCCCAGAATCCTCAGGATTGGGGAATAAAATATGGACTAGAGTGGACTTACTGGTATTCTACTATAGACTTATGGTGATTCTAGCAATGGAAGAAATTATATCATTGATGTGGAGACAGTGGCCACTGGAGGTACTGAAGTCAGGGAGAGGGGAAAAAAAGGTGTACTATGGGGGCACTCTCGGGACTTGGAATTGTCCTGAATGACATTGCAATGACAGATACAGGCCATTATGTATCCTGCCATAACCTACAGAATTGAGTGGGAGAGAGTGTAAATTACAATGTAAACTATAATCCATAATTAGTGGCAATGTTCCAAAATGTGTTCATCAATTGCAATGAATGTATCACACTAATGAAAGAAGTTAATGTGGGGAAAAGTGGGAGGTGTAGGGAATGGGCATATGGGAATCCTTTATTTTTATGTAACATTTTATGTAATCTAAGTATCTTTTAAAAATAAAAAATATATTAAAAAAAAAAAAAGATTTCAGAGGGAGAGGAAAAGAAGAAAACAAGAAGCCATCCTAAGCAGACTAAAGGAGCTTTAGCATAGTGGTTCTCAAACTGTAGCCTGCATCATGTGGAGAGCTTGTTAAAACTTTTTTTTTTTCCCTAGCCAGAGATTCTAATTCAGTAGGTTGGGGGTAGAATTCCTGGATTTGCCTTTCTCATTTCAAAGGGTTAGAAGCTGCTGCTACTGGTTTGAGTACCACTGCCTGAAGCCATTTTCATCCAAACCCAGTAATAGCTCAATGGTAGCTACTCTATAACTACTAATGGTAACTACTCTGTAACTGTTCAAGATACATATTCTTTAAAGATTTATTTTTATTTATTTATTCCCCTCTCTCCGCCCGGTTGTTTGTGCTGTCTGCTTTCTGCGTGTGTTCATTGTATGTCTTCTTTTTAGGAGGCACCAAGAACCGAATCCAGGACCTCTCATATGGGAGGGAGGTAACTAATGGCTTGAGCCACCTCCACTACTGCTTGTTGTGCCTCTCGTTGTGTTTCCTCACTGTGTCTCTTTGTTGCGTCATCTTGTTGCGTCAGCTCGCTGTCTGCGTTCTGTGTCTGTTCATTTTATGTCTTCTTTTTAGGAGGCACCAGGAACCAAATCCAGGACCTCCCATGTGGTAGGTGGGTGCCCAACTGTTTGAGCCACCTCCACTTCCCAACATTTTAAAAATAAATTTTCCACTGGCCCTACAGGAATATAAATCACCAAGGAACAAAAAACATACTAACTTGGCATGCAGTAACCAGTGCTATCTTGATATCAGACCCTATTCACAAATCTGTCTCCAGAAAAACACATTTGTACCATTTCTCAACATCTTGGTTGTGAGAAAGCAGATTGCTCCTCATATATGTGCCGAAAGCCAACTTGGTGCAGGTTTCACCCTGGGCAGAAGTGATCCGACCAGCAAGCCCCTGGAAGTAAGTTGGCTTTGTAGCAGTCATTAACCTCCCTATCCATCTGAAGTCCCAACTGGCCTTTTCCTGCTTCACAGAAGAACACATTATCTGATTGCTACCACTGACGTACAAAGTTCAAACAAGATTGGCTTCATTTAGAGAGCTCCAAGAATAAATGATTAACGCTTTTTGTATGGTTACATGTGGTGTTTTTTATTTTTTTTATCTTCCAAGAATGTTTAGTGTTATCTGGTTATTCCCTTGACAAGGACTTCCCTTTACTTATATTGATTATGGCACTAATTTTTATTTCTACTCTCTGTACCTATAGGGTCTATCTTAGCTCATGAAAGTTGGGTTCTTCCAAAGTACCTGATAGACAATGACATATTCAATTGATATCCATAAATGCTGGGCATAGATACCCAGACTTTTTTGTATAAAGTCAGTGCATATGAGTATCATGTGGGTGGGTTAGAGTGGCAAAAAGTGAGTAATACAGTAAGGTAGCTTACAAGCTAGGATTGGATATTTTATTAATGTCAGCAGGGGCTTCTGGATTAACTGTTCAGTGAGCAGGGATTTCTAAATGACTTCTGCCTGTGGTGGACACAAGAACAGAAAGCAGTACCTTGCCAATCCACTCAGAAGTTCAGGCAAGGCCCTGGAACACACGTTGACCTTGCAAAATGTAACAGATGACTCAAAACCATGCCTATTCCAAAGGAAATCCATCTCCCTTTCCTACCATATTTTTTTTTTTTTTTTAAACCTTAACAACTAGGGCAACTGCCTCTACAGGCAAGAAAATCAAGCAACAAACTATGCCTCTGCCTGGAGAAGAAAACAAAGTCCATTTTCAGCAGAGGCATTTAGAAATTCCATTTAGCATGCTAAGCATAATTGTAAGGTGAATTATTAAATGTTGAGTAAAATAAACAATAAAACCCACCACTGGATTTTGAATTGGTAAAACAAACAGATCATTTTGAGTGTACACATTAATTCTCTTGGCAAGTTCCTTTCAATTTTCCAAAGATTTGTCTTCCTTCTGGGAGGATGAAAGCGCAAGATCAGCCCAACACTACCACCTAGTGGTCAGATGTATTCACAGTGCTTCTCTTCACCTAAACTTAATAGTCCTTTTACTCCCAAACTGCTAACGTAAATAATAAGAGGTCCCTGAGGGACTGTAACAATGCAAAAAAAGAATGACAAAGGAACACTGAAAAGTTCAAATGTAAATTAAAAGCTTTATTGAATAACAATGTTTCAGACTAAGCAAGACTGTAAGAAAGCAGAATATTTTACATCCCTAAAAAACATTAAGAGTAAAATCTCTATAAATGCAGTACAAAGAAAAGCCTATAGCTTAAAACACCTCTCCCCACGACACATATGATATGGAATATCAATTATGTATAAGAAATGTACTCAAGTTTATAATGTTCCAAAGTCATCCCAAGAAAAAGGCCTATAGTTTGTTTAATTTCACCCTGGAAATACTGTCTGCCATAAAAATCAATACATTTCAGAGTTGATAAGTATTAAAAAACTGGTGCCTCAGAAAGGGGACATCAGAAATGGAATACAGAGTTTGGGGGTCTGAGCACAAGTGGTTTAAGGCAGTTCTTTGTGCTATTATACTTTTAAACTCTTCACTTTGCTCAAACATGGAGCACAGTGAACAGTGATCCAAAAGGTCTTGCAAAAATATTGTAGGTTTCAGTAAACTATGAGAAACACAGCTACCACCAGAGAAGAAAGCAATCACTGAAGGTGCAGTCAAACTCATTGGCAAACACCACAGCTTATTTGGAAGGCAGTGAGGATATCTCCAAACACCAAAGCACGTGGGTTGGTTCTTCAATTCCCTAAACAGGTGCTCTGCAAAGATGGCTGTGCTATACCTCAATAATCCAGTTCAGGTTTAGAGAACAGGATGAAAAGCAATAAATTCCCCCTATATGTCAGAGTAAGAAAATTAACCTAAAAATTTTTAAAAGACTAAATATTTTTTCTCTTAGCAGATGAATACTAAACAATTAAATTGATATCATTAAAAAATATACAAACTGTGCCCTTTATACTGAAGTGCATTGAGTCATAATGTTTAGGATCATAAATCCCTTCTGCATGTTTCCTAAATAGTATTTGTAGTGTGACAGTGTACTACTTAACATCTATCTACTTTTACATTGCCTTACGGGGATCCTGACTCTATCAGTTGGACTATATCCCCTGCCTTGTATTTGTAACACCTTAAAGCACTTTACGCATATCATCACTGTTAAAATGGAAGGTTTAAGTAATATTTTCTCTAGTATTTAGAATGGGTTCATTTAAGCAGCAGTATGGGATTTTTTTTTTT
>JAQZBX010093237.1:0-12175 GCA_029593785.1 Cabassous unicinctus
TTTTTTTTTTTTTTTCTTTGTTAGTCTAGCTAAGGATTTGTCAATTTTATTGCTCTTCTCAACAAACCAGCTTTTGGTTTTGTAGACTCTATTTTTTGGTTGTTGTTGTTCTCAATTTCATTTATTTCTGTTCTAATCCTTGTTATTTCTTTCCTTCAGCTTGCTTTGGGAATAGTTTGCTGTTTTTTTGTAGTTTCTTCAGATATTCAGTTAGCTTTTTCATTTTAGTTCTTTCTTTTAATATATGCATTTAGGGTTATAAATTTCCATTTCAGCCCTGTCTTCACTACATCCCATAAGTTTTGATAGGTTGTGATTTCATTTTCACTCACCCCAATATATTTACTAATTTCTCTTGCAATTTCTTCTGTACCCCATTGATTGTTAAAGAATGTGTTGTTTAACTCCATTTATTTGCAAATTTTCCCATTTCTCTGGCTTAATCTCCTGACTTGAGCTTTCGTCTGCCCTTGGGGAAACATGACCCTGCAAACAAAGGTCACAGGGATCTCCTTCCCCTACATGTTTCATTTTCTCCATTGTTTGGTTAAGACAGGCATGGACAGAAGTCTGTGGGGTCTCACCAAAAGTAACAACTTACAGACTTGGAGCTCAATGTCTCTATCATAAGAACTCAGGTGATCGGAACTGACAAGTCTTCAAATTTCATGTATTTTCTCCACAGCTACTTCCAATCCAAGTATCCTGGAGGGCAGAGTCTCTCCTTCAGGGGATGACTGGTTGACCCAGAATCATTCCCACATGTGGCCCTGTTGTCTGCAGGACATGCTTCTCAAGTTTGCCTTCAGAAATGAGCCTCTACAGTGGGAGTGGTCCTTTTCAGCTGGAATTTGTCCACTTTTATTTCACTAAACCACATCTCACTCTTCTAGGATCTCTATGGCAGACTTTCACTTAGTGCCTTTTTGTCCAGCACCTGGGACTCTGCCAAGAGTGACTCACCCAAGTACCTTTCTCTTTTTTTTTTTGCCAAGGTGGCTTATGTCTTTATTATGATTTCCAGATGGGACTTGGAGGGATGAAGGGAGGGTGGGAAGGAAGGCAGAGAAATCTTTAAAGACTGTAAGGTAAGTGCTTGCTGTATTCATACAATATAATTTTGCTTCAAAGAGAGTGTCCTGTGGACAGGCTGAAAAATGGATGGGCAGTCGGTACACTGGGTGCAAGACTAAACAGAGATGGAAACTTAGAATTTTTAAATGTATTTACATAATTTATAATATTTACATACTGGTTGCATGACTATAGACTACAACTTTACATATGCTAAGCAACAGATAATTGTTTTCCTCACCAAAATATTTGAGTTAAATAAAAAATTGAGGGTGCAGATGTGGCTCAAGTAGTTGAGCACCTGCTTCCCACATGGGAGGTCCTGGGTTCAATCTCCATCCACAGTACCTTATAAAATCAAATAAAATTAAATTAAAATAAAATAAAATAAAATTAAAATTAAATAAATTAAAACAAATAAATAATTGACAGCATTTACAAGACTTTCTTTTCTTTCTTTGTTCCTTTTTTAAACCATTGCCAGTCAGTTTAGAACATAAGAAATTTAATTTATTTCAGACAGCTTCCCTATCATTACCATCTTGATCATGAGAGCTTATTTTAAAAGGTACCAATAATGTGTTTGGTGACACATTCATGACACAAGCTCAGAATGCCAACCAAGGGTTAGCTACACATCTGCTGTTTTTGTTGTTAATTTTCTGTATCCATGCCTAATATTTTCAATGAAAAGTGAGTGCTTCAGAGATAGCAGGAGATGAAATCCTTTCCATTGGTCCTATCAATAATCCATGTTAGCTTCTAATAATAATTGCCATTCCTGCATTTTCAATAAACTACCACATTTTAAATGGTCTAACTCCTTCTTACAGTGGTAATAGGAAGCAAAGGAAATCAAAATCTTCACAAAGATTTTTTCTTTTCCCTTCAAGAATCAAAAAGTGTAATTTCCCTTTATAAATGTTACATAAAATTTTGATTACAAAGCTACTCAACAATGTAATCCTACTATCCAGAAAATTATACATTCCTTTTCAGCAATGTCAAAAGCCAGTGATGCAGTCCTTTTGTGTACACCAGAGATTCTTTACCCAAGAGAAGTCCAAAGACTGAAAAATCTTCAAAGAGAGAACAGATCTGGTCCATTTCTGTGAATCCTTTTAATCACAAAGATGACCCAAGACTGGCGAAAACTGGCGGCAAGGGCCTCAACCCTGTTAGCTTCGGGACCACCTGCTTCACCAGGTCTGAGAGGCTGGGACTGGTCAACAGCAGCTTTGCTTTGGCTCTGAAGGCTGTCTTTGGAATCTGAAGCCCTTATACCCAGATGGCGGGTTGGTATCAGTGGATAGAATTCTTCAACTAATTTCTATAAAGCATTTATTTATGTTTATAGTGGTTTTATTTGCACTGATCTTTACAAAAACCTCATGGAAGGAGTTGGCGTAGTCCTTGGTGTCTCTCTCCTTGACTTCTCTTACGTTGATATGCTTGCACTTATTTCCTGCCATGACAACTACAATATTAGGCGGGCCATGCTGTCGAAGTTCTTTTACCCAGTTCCTCAAAGTTGAAATTGTCTCTTCTTTTGTGATATCATAAACAGTGATAGCTGCGGCCGACCCCTGATAGTACCTTGGTGCTAAGGCACGAAATAGTTCTTAACCATCTGCATCCCATGTTAGGAACTTATGGAACTCATTTTGGTACTGGACTGTCTTGGTCATAAATCGTTGGGATCAAAACGGTATTCCACAAACCGCCATCCAACCCTCGATTTACTTACCCCTGTATCCCCCAGCAGACACACTTTGAGCTCCCTCAGAGCCATGGCCCGGGAGCCTGGGCCAGCCGGTAGCCGCCCTATATTGAACAGGGAGAGGCCGGGCCTGCACGCGTATACCCTCCCCGCCCCAGGGCCCAGCCCCGGCTGCCGGGCACGCAGAGGCTGTGGCCGCTGTTCCCTGGCCTCAGCCCAGCCTCCCGCCGCGCAGCGCCCGCTTTAGCAGACAAGACCCGGATACGGCCTCCGAGGTGCCGCCGCCACCGCCATCTTGGGACGCCGGTGGATCGCCTCCAAGTACCTTTACTTGTCAGAAAAGAGAACCATGAGGTGAGTCTAGAGTGGGTCGTGATGGGAGGCGGGGCCCTGGATAATATAAGCTCCGAGCAGGGTTGGTGGTGAGGGTAGGAGGTGGAAAATTTCTTAAGTGATTTTGGTTTCTGTGCTTACAAGTCGTTTAATCATTAAGAGTTCATTGCATTTTAAAAGTTTATTAGCTGCTTCTAGAAGCAAAGAATTCTGCCACGGTCAAAAGAAAAAGAAAAACGTGCTGGTGCTTTCTTTCAGTACTGTTTAGTTGAAGACATCTGGAATAGTCTTAAACAAAATTGGATGTTCATGTGGGGATTTCGGGGGTCGAGAGAAGTGAAGTGGTCAGGTGACAGGTTTGCCCTGGGACCTCCGATCTGAATCAGGGAATCAGCATGCCCAGGGAGGATTCTGTCTGTGTCTTAGCTGAGTCCGAAAAGGCCTCCTTGCTGTCTGTAGAGTTTTCACTTTCTCAAGGTTCTCCTCTCGTTGGCCAATGGCTGCTGCCATCTGTAGTCTAGGTTTGTAAAGTAAGGTTTAAAAAGAGAAGCTCTGAGCTCCATATAGCAGGCTTGAAATAAAAGGTTTTTTTTTTTCCCCACTTAGTTCTTTTGTTTAATTCAAATGCCAAAATATAAATTCCAAGATACAAACTGTAGTTATAATCACTTGAGTTTGATTTAGAAACATCAATTATGCTTTGTTAACAACTTCCAAAACCAAATGTATGTTGTTGTGACTAGAATGTCTCCCAGTCCATTTCTGGAGGATTACTCTTAAAGTATTTAGAAACTACTCCAATGTTCACTCTACAAAATGGAAAATGATCATGCCATAAAATAAAGATAATGAACCAAAGTTATAATATGAAATACTTCCTTAAAAGAACTTTAACCATTACTGGGGAGACTAAGAAAGGCTATGTGTTTTCTTCCAAACTGTAGCAACCAGTCTTAAATATCCTGCAAAAGTGCATTTCTGGTCCTATCCCAGCCATTAATAAGATGTCTCACATCACTTTTTATTACAAGACAGGCCAATTCTTCATCAACAGGATTAGAATTTGCTAATATGTTAAGGTTCTTTTCCTAGGAAAGAGGAAGTAAGGAAAACTCAAGAGTCCATAAACCAAAAAATGAATACATATATTTAAATGTACTCTGATTTAAACAATTTAAAATGCAGTTGAACTGAATGAATAATACAGAAACTTGAAGCAATATTATAGAAGGGAAGAAAAAACATCAATGGCCATCCTTCCTCTTCCATTCCAGAATCATACTCCTCTTCAGAGGATTCTTTTATTGGAGCCTAGATGTATCCTTGTTCCTTTTTTCCTTCTACTACTCTTTGTCAACCTTCACACATACAATGTCAGAATTAGGGACTTCAAACATTGGTTCAAGTAACAGCTTTTCCATTATGGACTGAAGGCCTCTTGCATCTGTTTTTCATTCTAGTGACAATTTGGCTATAGCTTTCAAAGCATCCTCAGTAACATTCAGTTCACACTTATCCATGCTGAATAAGGCCTGCTGCTAAGGAATAACAGCATTATGTTGTTGAGTTAGTATTTATACAAATGTTTTCTTATCTAGGCTATGTAAAGAAACTACCAGAGGCAACCATCCCACAAAGTCAGGAATCATGCCAAATTCAATGAACTTTCTGGCTTCCACATGACATAATCAATCTTTTTCTTCATTGTCTTGTTGGGTGATTGATTGCCCACTTTGGCTGGCAAGCTCTGCAGCAGCTGCAGCCCTTTGTCCTTTTCGTAGATTAGATGGTATTCTAAATCCAGGATACTTTTCATTTTTCCTCCTGCTGATGATTCTGTCTGAGCCATTGAAAGCACCAGAATCAACAAACAGAATGTTTGTTGTATCAGCTTGTACTCTTTCCCCACAAAGCTTGTAGGAATTCTTTTCTGAAACATTGACTATGTTACCTTCTAGTAGTTTTAATGAAGCTTGCTGAACCGATTCTACACTTGCATCCAGTTACTGATGAATGCCTGGCACACTGCTAATGTTATCTACTTCCTCCAGAAAGACAATTCCTTGTGATTTCTTTTTGTTATAATTGGCATCTGGGAGCAGTTTGGCAATCAAAGATTGAATATCTTCACCTACATATCCAGCCTGAATTATGGTTGTACAATCACAGATAGCAAAATTGACATCAAGGTATTTAGCTAGTTTGTGCCAGCAAGGTTTTACCTGACCAGTTGGACCAAGCTGCAATATGTTACTTTTTCAAGTTTTATTTCATCATGGGAAGAATCCAATACTTTACCTCCTAATTTTTTCCTGAGATATGTGTCGATTTACTTGTTGCTGCATTGATGCTCCTAAAGCATTACCATGTGGACTAATTCCAGCAATCAGAAGCAATTTTGTAAATCTGGACTCATCCTCCCTTCTTTTTCCTCTCTTTGTGTTAATCATGTTTGGTTCTCCACTTCTGCTTGTTGTCTCAGATTAGCTGGATTATCATTATATATTCTCTTATCATGATTGTACACAGGAACTCAAAGTACCTTTTTAGCAAATGACTGGCTAGCAACATCATTGTTGAGGCAGTTTTATAAATCTTCTTGGGGGAAGGAGGTGGTTTCTGTTGAAATGCCAGCTTTATAGCTTCTGCTGCTGATTCAGGTTCTTTATGCTTTTCTTTGATTCTGCTTCTGATGGCACAACAAAAAAATGATGACACTTTTCACACTTCACAAAATGGGTGGGGGATGCGAAGGTGTCTACATATGTGCACAAATCACTACATTTAGGGTAGCACAACTGGTTTCCACCTTTCCCAGAATTCCCAGAACCTGATTTACTGCTTCCCTCACTCACTGATTTTTTAATATCCATTTCCATTTCCAGAACCACCTTTTTTTTTTTTTAACTATAGAAATCACGTAACTTAATAGATGGGCTTAAAAATCATCACAGATCAATTTTAGGAATTTCTTGAGTACAGACTGCAGGAATTTTCCATCAAAGAAAAGTATAACTAACAGGTAGCCTCATAAAGATTTAAATTTAGTTTTTAGAACAATACATCAGGGCCAAACCACTGAAAATAAATATTGCAAAACTAACCCAACTGTATCCTGTTACATTATAATTTCACACTCAATTCTAGGGTTTAATAGAAAGTCATCTTTTAGCATCCAAAGTTTTAAATTCTGGGTCTCTTTCTTTACCATCTGGTCTTAAAAGCATCTATCATATCTTCTTTGAAGCAGCATGATATAGAAATTTTATTTTTGTACAAGTAGAGCTTTATAGTAGTATTTTCTTTATTATGCCTTTATATACAGAGTCAACACATGATGGCTTATAAAGTCCATTTCAACAGGTTTATTTTGTAAAGATAGGCTTCTTATTACAAATTTCTATAAAGAATGAACATATGTTTATCTTTGTTCTTAAAGTAAACAAGAGGAAATTATGTAATGTGAGCAATGTTTTTTTTTTGAAGTTATTTGATTTATTTCTCCTCCATTTTTTTTTTTTTTTTGGTGTTCATGGTCTACTCTCTGTGTGTGCTTCTGTATTTGCTTGTCTTCTCTTTTGGCAGCACCGGGAACTGATCCCAGGACCTTCCGGGGTGGAGAGAGGTGCTCAATCTCTTGCACCACCTCAGCTCCCTCATCTGCTGCATCTTTTATTGTCTCTCTTTTATGTCTTTTTTTGTTGCCTCATCTTGCTGTGCCAGCTCTCTGTGTGGGCCAGCACTCCATGTGGGCCAGCTCTCCGTGTGAGTCATCTTGGCACGTGGACCAGCTTGCCTTTACCAGGAGGCCCCAGGAATCAAACCCTGGACCTCATTTATGGTAGATGGGAGCCCAGTTGTTTGAGCCACATCCACTTTCCAGCAATGTTTTTTAAAGATGTTTTTAGGTTAAACACAATATATATATTTGGTTTGGCATCTTTTTACCAGCCTAAACTGTTTGTACTGGTATTCTTCAAAATGTAACTCATTTTTAGTAATGGAAAGATGACACACATTACTTAATCCCTTGTGTGCCTAACTAGTAGGTCAAGAAGCTGGCAGAGTCTAGGTAGTTCTCTTAATTTCCTGAGTCTACTTCTTAGCATATGAGGCTAAAATCAATAAGCTTAAAAATATTAAATACAGTATAATTTAAAGATTGCTGCTACTACTGTCACATATTTATTGTACACACAGCAAACCAGTCTTTTGATGGACTCCACAACTCTGAGAATGCTCTCAAATGATGAAAATCCAAATGAATGAGCCAATCCAGTGGTAGGAAGATAGAAAGAACTAAAGAACATACCTAGAAACTAGTGGTTTGGGAAACAGTGGGTATAGTCAAAGTGAAGAATAGCCCCAGGATTGAGATAACATATCTTCATTGATATGAATGAAGATACAGGAAAGCTAGGGATAGCTGAGCTATCGGAAAGCCAATCCTGAAGCTAGGAAAGAAATTCTAGATATATTTAGACAACATGAGGGGTCAAAGTGAAGTCACTCAAAGAAATCTTTTCTCTATCTGGCCTTGAAAAAGCGATTGAAGCCAAGATACAATGGGGCAACTGAGAGAAGATGACTCCAAATTTATCATTTGCTGCTTACTCCTTTATATACAAAGTAGAGCAAACTATAGATATATTCCTAAAAATGTCTGCAGAAAAAACTAGAAAATAGTCTGTAGTTTTTCCATTTACATTAATATAAACAGATTTTTGAGGTTGTCTGTAGTGTATGTAGTTGCTGTAGTCACAGCAAGAAATGCAAAGTGCCTATAAGAGAGTGGACAAGAGTCCCATTTCTAGGCATCTTAATACTGTACACTCAGATGAAAAGGAAAATAAAATTTCAGGGACTGAGCCCCTTCTCCAGCTCCCTGCACTCCTCTGTGATCCCTGCTGTTAACTACCTACTAGGCACTTCTTAAAGGCCAGAAATCAGAAACTAATCTATTTCATGTCACAATTCTAAAATCACCACAACTATCAGCATTAAAAATGTCAGCCTTCAGTGCTAAAGCACTTTTTTTTATTCTTAAGGCAAAATGTCATATAAGAAGATTTTGCCACCCACTCCCCACCCTCAACTTGCCTGCCTTCATTGTATTCTCTGCCCACTGTGAGGGCCAAGATGTCATGGAAGACTGAAAGAGAACTTAACATTTCTAACACTGCCCTTGATATAATGTGTAAGATATACTTTATAAATGCTATTATGACAAAATTAAATATATTTAAATGCCAATATCATTTGGCTACTTTTACCAAGATACGAGCAGAATTTATACTACTTTCAGAATTGGTATATAAAAGAGGTTATTTAAATCCACATGTACAGAGGTATGAAGTTTTGGTTTTTTCAAAGCTGAGAACAATGACCCTAAATAAAATGTTTGTTTACACAGACAAGTAGCATATTAAAAAACCAAAAGCATTAGCCTTTGCTTAATTCCACTTGTAAATTGCCAGTATGACTATTCATGAATCTCTCCATCTTCTTTGGAAGTAATGCTGTTAAAATGATTTTGATATTTTCATATCTGAATGTAAGTCTTTTTTTCCTCCCAGCTGTAATTTTGTTTTAGGTACCAGCACATAGGCACCACCTTATTTCTAATGCTTAGTCAAGAAGGGTAGAAAATAACAATAAAAAATTTAAGTTTTATAAATATGGTAAAAGAATCAATGCATTCTCCGGATGCCATATCAATAATAGTAGTAGTATGTGCTTTAAACAACCAATTAAGAATAAATTTTAGCCAACACCTTGATGACAAGGGAATGTGCTCTCTTGTTAAAATGGTATGACTGCCATCCAAGGGACTAAACACATGATTATTGGAATTTAAAGATAGAAAGGACAAAAAGTGTGGATTTGTTGGGCTACTTTAGAGAATATTTGTCTATGATGAAAATGCAGCATCTATAAAACATTTGGGTTTTTAAGGGAATTTTCAATATACAAGAAATTTCTTCTGGTAATTTGAAAAAATTTTGAGAACATATGAATAAACAAATCTTAGTAATTTAGGATTTACTTTTATAAAAGCATATTGACAAATATTAAAATGTTATACATACACTTTAAACTTTATAATATAAATCTAAGCCACAAAACATCCAATGTGAATCACTGATCTCCCCTTATTGACTTGGATTTAGATGTTATATTATATTTTATTGAAATGAACTTCCAAAATTTTTTCAATGTTGATTCATGTTTTATTATTTCTCACTGAAATCTTTAGGAAATCCAAAAGGTTGGTATTAAAAGTAATTATTTTTTTCTTCTTGAATTACCTAAAACATGTCAGTTTGAATTAGCCTTCAGATTTTCAGGACAAAAAGATATGCAAATGAGAGTATGCAGAATATGTTTTAACACATTTATGATAAATTTGTTTACAGTTATGACAGAAATACCTTCAACTTTGACATACTGGAAAAATGTATGCTAAGTAAATAAAAGGCATGATGGGCCAAGTTACTTCTTAGTAAAAGATATACTTCACCTCAATCAATTTTTACACAAAATTCTTAACAGCATTTGAAAAACATTTGTGTCTTCTAATTGCCATACATTGTATTCATGTGTGTTGGAGAAAAGGTGGTGCTCACTGGGATGCGGAGACTGATGATTGCAGGCAGGAAATTTATTGAGAAGCTTTCCCAATGGAGGGGTCTGAAGATTAGACTTCAGCCCACCCCTGGAATGGGGAATTTGAATTTATCCAGTACCTTCCTAGGTGGGGAAATGATAGTCAGTGGAAGGGGGTCAAGGGTCCAAGTGAGGTGCAGGGGCTGATAGGAAGCCCTAGAGGTGAAAATTTTCACTTGTATAGCTAGAGGGGAGTGGGTTAAGGAGTTATGTTTTCTTGGAATGCTGGAGGAGCAGGTGGTGCTTTGATGTGGAGGTGGTGAAGGTCTCTATCCCATTTAACTCCCATCTCCACATGTTTTCTTTGTTCAACCTTTGGGGTCAGTGCTGTGCTTTTAGGCACATAGGCCATGGGGGGCTTGTCTTTCCTCATTGCATGTCAGGGAGAACTGAGTCACAGCTTGTTAATTATTGCAAACCTAGTGAGGGGGAACATCTAACAATGTGGTAGAAAAAGATTAAAAAATCTCAAATTATTCCATTTCCTAAAATAAGAAATTATTGTTCCTTGGAAAATATGCTTTACTTTTCATCTCAAATGATGAAAACTGTACCAGAAGTATAAGCACCACAGCCAGCCATCTCCACATGCCTAGGCAGGGGCTTAGCACCCTTCTGCCCTTTGGGTGTCAGCAGCCTGGCCCCTACTCACTGGTCAAACTGGCTAGGGCCTGGGCTCTCCTGCCAGCCCTGGGGCTGCTGCTTTTATCATGCCCCAGCATGGTCTACTCACTAGAGTAGACAGCTAAGCCCCTCCCTCTCCTTCTCCCCCTACCCCCACCCACAGGGACCTCAAGCCTTAGAGAGGCATGAGCACAGGCTACCACTGCATGTGTGGGACATTGATGTGAGGCACATGAAAGTATTTTTTAATCTACTTATCTTCTCCCATTAAAAAAAAATGCTGTTGCCAATTCAAAGACATCATGATTGTTTCCTTAAAAAAGCATTTGCCAAAAAAACCTAATGAAACACAACTGAATTTTGCATGATTGTAATGTATCTCTCAAATTTTAAAAACTATTTTATTAGGACTAATCATTTTCCTGGATTTTTTGGGGATTTTCTTTAAATATATAGGATCATGTCATCTTTGAATATAGATCATTTTATTTATTCCTTTCAAATTTGGATGCCTTTAATTTTTTTCTTCTCTTACTTTTCTGGGTAGAACTTCTTGTACAATGTTGAATAGTGAGGTAAAAGCAGTCTTTCTTGTCTTGCACCCAATATTAGTGGAAAAACTTTCAGTCTTACATGATTGATTACGATGTTAGCTATTCAAATTTCAGAACAGGTCTTAAAGATGTTGAGTTCCCTTCTAATCCTGTTTTTTGTGTGTCTTTAACATGAAAGCATCATTGTATTTTTCCAAATGCCATTTCTGCATCAATTGAGAAGACTGTGTTTTTTTCACATGCCATTAATTTAGTATATTACATTGATTGATTTTCTTATGTTGAACCACCAGGGCATTCCTGGGATTAATCTTTTGTTGTGGTGAATAATCTTTTTAATATGCTGTTGAATTTGGTTTGCTAGTATTTCCTTGAAGGTTTTCACATTTTTATACATAAGGGAAACTGGTCTCAAAAGTTTCTTACATATGCTGTGTTTATCTGACCTTTGGTATCAAAGTAAAACTAGCCTCATGGAATAATTCAGGGAATGTTCTCGCTTCACGTTTTTGGAAGATTCTGAAAAGGGTTGCTGGTCATTCTTCTATGAATGTTTAGTACAAATCACAATTGAAGCCATCTGTTTGTGGACATTTGTTTTTGTAAACTGGTTCAATTTCTTTACTTCCTATAGGTATGTTGAGATTTTCTTTTTCATGAGACACTTGGAGGTTTTCATGTGTTTCTACAAATTTGTCCATTTTGTTTGGATTATGTAATCTGTTGGTGTACAGTTGTTCATAGTATTAGTTTACAGTTCTTTTCATATCTGTAATATCAATGATGATGTCTCCAGTTTGAATTTTTATTTCAGATATGTGTGTTAGAGATTAAGACTGAACTTATTTCCCAGACTATCCTTCATGACTATGTTGACAATTATTTCTAGTGACTCATCTCCTTATTTCTTCTCAGTGAAGTTTTAAATCTTCCTTTTATATATACAGGCATATTTCCCCAATGCTTAAGCCATTAATTCAGTCACTTCTTCGTTCATTCAACACAAATTTTTGTGTATCTACCATTGCGCAGACAATGTGGTAGACAGTGGGGTATATTCTTTAGCAAAACAGGAATGATCTTTACAAAGACAGTTTTTCTTTCTCTTGACCAGGCTGCCAGCCATATCTTCTTGCTACCACTACTTGCTCTCTCCCCATTCCTGA
This sequence comes from Cabassous unicinctus, assembly GCA_029593785.1. NCBI lineage: Eukaryota > Metazoa > Chordata > Mammalia > Cingulata > Chlamyphoridae > Cabassous > Cabassous unicinctus. Next base: position 12,138 of record JAQZBX010093237.1, read on the forward strand.
CTATCTTGAAACCATTCTTGCATCTGTGAGACTGTAGA
>JAQZBX010093238.1:0-12176 GCA_029593785.1 Cabassous unicinctus
AACAGGCTAATGGTACAGGTAGGCTTTCCAGGAGGAGATTCTGCTGAACTCTACACAAAATGAAAAGTACATTTTGAGCCTATGAACATTGCTGAGCAGTTCGCCATGTTTTCAGTTTGTAGGAAAACTTTAAGTAACATTCCTTATAACAATTTCCTAAAGATATTGTAGTTTTGATCTGTACGTTCTTCAGCAGTTTTACCTACTCGTCCATTTAGTCTCTCCTTCCCTTCTTAAAGTCTAGAGTTATAATGCATATGTTTATTATATCTTCATACTTTTTTTTTATTGGCCCTTTCCTTTTCTTACCAAAAAAAAAAAACCTCTTTTCTTGAAAGTAAAATATGTACATGTTTAAAAAATGTCTAATAATGTTAAAGGGAATATAGTAAATTAAATAAATAGATAACATTTACCCATCTTCCTAGTTTTCCTTGACAGAAGTGATCGCTCTTCTTGGTTTATTGTGTGTCCTTCCAGAAATATTCTACTTGGTCATAATTTAGATTGCTAAGATCTGGAAGAAAAAGTGGTAGAAGCAGCTTTGCTCAATGTGAGCTATTCCCCCAGTAGCTTTGGTTCAGAGCCCTGTGACCCATTTAGGGCTTTGTAAGTAGGGTGGTGTCATGTTTTCATAACACTGGCAGCTTAGTTTTTGTTTGTTTGTTTGTCTTTTGAAGTAGGGAGCCAGGTATGGAACCCCGGACCTCCCTTGTGGGAAGAAGGCGCTAGAGCCACATCCACTACCTGTATTCTATTTTATACCCTGTGGCCTTAGGCACTTAAGAATTTGGGTTTGTCAGCCATGACTAAAGGAAATAGAAGCAGAAACTGGCTTATATCTTTGCTTATTATATGCCTTTTTTCCCCCCACTTAAATTCTTTTAATTACAAAAGTGGATTAGATCTCATTTTATTTTCTTATCATAGAATTTCTCAAAAATATTAAATGTGTCTCTTCCTGGTTGGGACAAGATTTATCTGTTGGTGGTATTGACTAAGTAAGAAAAAAATGATTTCACTCCTAAATTTAGCATCAGGTCCAAGAGCAGTTTTCAAAGTCAAGTACATCAGCATCCCCTGGGGTGCTTGTTAAGCATGTCCATCAACTGGGAGCTGTACTGAGAAGACTAAGCTGTAACTTAGTTCATTTTGTAAACATTACTGCCTGACCTGGGATGATGGGCTTACACAAGTCAAAGCCCTTTGGAGTTGTCTAGACAGTTGGTTCACTTTTGTAGTATTGGCTACCTTACAATAAGAACTGTCACCTGAGATGCAAATGGTATACGGAAATTCTTATTGTAGTGACTATGGTTGGAGGCGGTGAAAAGCAAAAGCAAATGAAGAGGAGTGGATGTGGCTCAAGCGGTTGAGCGCCTGCTCAACGGAGGTCCCGGGTTCGGTTTCCAGTGCCTTCTAAGGAAAACAGAAGCAAACAACAAGCAAAAACAAACATAAAAACCAACTCAGGGGACTGGATGTGGCTCAGTGGTTGAGCGCTGGCGTCCCACATATGAGGTCCCAGGTTCATTCTCCGGCCCCGGTACCTCAAAAAAAAAAAAGTAAATGAGGCTGGTGGAGTATAATTTAGGGTACCTCTAGCTCAGGGTTGGCAAACCATTGCCAGGGCCAAATGTGACCCCTCCTGCCTGCTTTTGTCCAGCCTGCCATGTGTTAAGAATTGTTCTACATTTTTAAATAGTTGGGCAAACAAATTTTAAAGGAGTGTATTTGGAACACATGAAAATTATAAAGTATTCAAATTTCAGTGTCCATAAATAAAGTTTTACCTGAACACAGGCTCTGGCTGCTTTTGTGCTGCAATGGCAGGGTTGAACAATTGCAACATAAGGCCTACAAAGCCTAAAATGTTTACTATCTGGCCTTTTACAGACAAATTTTGTAAACCCTCCCCCACCCCCCACCCCCATTTAGCATGCTCCACTCCTAAAAGCTGAAGTTCCTTGGAAGGGAGGAACTGTAGTGGTCAGAATCTCAATCTCTTTCCATCTTCAGTCTAATCGTTAGTTTCCTACATCTCTGGGACACTTTTATGTTCATATTTTTAATTATCCATAAAACTTCTGAGAAAGAAACAACATCCTAATTTCTTGCCATACTTTGTTGCAGAAACATGTGGAATTCATTCCAAATACATGAGAGCTATCTACCCAACCAAAACCTTCCCAAATCATCGTACTATTGTCATGGTAAGTGCCCGGTCCAGCAGTTATAAGACCGACAGACCTGACAGGCCACTGGCCTGGCCCCAGACCACACTTCACAGCCTACGTGGTCAAGGTCTGTGGCTTGCTCTGGGCTGGGCAGGAGTGTCTCAACACGCAGCCAGTCCAGGGCCATGAGGTGTCAACTCTGATCAAATGCACAGTGTCAGGCTGGTTCAGCCTCTTTGATGTGACAAATAGCATTCTCTTCCAGTCTTTGAATAGCCTTCATTGGTCTGAGGGTCTGCTGGGAAATGGTGGGCTCAGGATGAAGCCAGCCACTTTCATGTAGGAAATTCCTTTCATTCCTAGTAATTTCATTATATTTAATTTGATAAAGATTTCTGTTTCATGAATAGATTCATATACCCATGACATCTTTTTTGGTAAGAAACCAAAGCAAGTGAATTCTTCTCAATGGATGAGAGGATGAAGGTGTTTTCAAACACCAGTCAGTCTTTATCACTCTGCTCCTTTTTATTAATGGAAAGATTAAAATGAACTTAAAGGAGAATTAATTTATTTAGGATTCACAGAATTAGAACACATCCCAAAGAGTCCTCTGCCTCAGCCTTAATCTTCAAAGGGTATTGTCTCTTTACTGCTTGTCCTTTATCCTTTATTACTGTGGAACAGACACTAGAACATTTAAATTTTAACCTTTAAGTAATTACAGCTCACACTCACATATAAATACATACATACGTTTGCAGATACAGATTTATATATATATATAAAATTATATATGTGTTAAGTTACTTTATGTATATATATACACATATAAAGGTTCTGAAATAATGACCCTAAATTTATCTAAAGAGTTACAACTACATGGAACATAATAGGCACTAATGAAAATGTGTGGAACAACTGGATGAATATGTGTGATCAGATTGAAGGCGTGATGGTATGTATGTATAGGTGGAAGGGTGGATGGATGGTGACTGGGCAGACCCCTTTTGAAGTGCTGGTAACACACTTTAATCCGATGTAGACATAATAAATACGTATATATTTTAGGAGGTACTGGGGATTGATCCCAGGACCTCGTATGTGGGAAGAAGGTGCTCAGCCAATTGAACTACATCTGTTCTGCTAGACAGGATATTTGAGACTTAAAAGTTTCTACCTAGTAATTCTTGCTACTATTACCAATATAACCAGCAATTTATTTCCTGTATTTGCAAACTTTCAGTAACAGAGTTTTTAAGCACACAGAGATATTTTAATACCGTGAACACAAACCATCATGCGTCATATCATTTATTTGCTGCTGTAGACCATGGTGGAACTCGAATCAAACCACAAGCAAAGGGAAACTTGTTTAGCTTAGAATGTATTAAAAGGAGAAATAATATTTACAATATTTATTTATAGTCATTTGTAGTTGATGCAGTTGCAACACCATGGTGCTCATAAAGTCTTTTATTTATTTTTTGGAAAATGTGTGTGTGTGTGTATATATGTAAAGTACATACACATACGTGTTGGTATTATTTGGGTTCAGCTCCAGGGGTTTTACATTGAAAGGCGTATGGCAATCTTCCTAGAGATGAGTTATAGATCTTAAGATAATTTAAATATATATTTTACCATTATAGTATTTTGTCTTATATCTTATTTTGAAATGTTCATGTTAGGGCTTGTATCCAGAGTCGCATGGCATCACTGACAATTATATGTATGATGTGAACCTCAACAAGAATTTCGCACTCTTTTCCAAGGAGAAAGATGATCCAGCCTGGTGAAAAGGGCAACCAGTAGGTATCGTTCTGTACGTGGCACCCAACATAACCTCACTTCCCATTGTGACAGTGGAGAAGCCTTTTCTCTCCACTGGAGATTTTGTATTATCTACCTTATTACCAAGGGTTGGGGTTGGGGAAGTGTTTCACTGCAGTTTATAAATATTAATTTTAGTTCAAATCTTAAAATTTATTTATGTTCACTCAAATGGCCTTATATTGAACCTTCGGTATTGTGTTATAAATGTCTCAATCTGGAAGTTACTTGGAGAGTAACTTTTTCCTCACCTTTTTGTAATTATTTACAAGGAAAAGAGGAACTGTATAATTGACCTGTATGAAAAAGATGACATTTCTTACTACCTTACTACATTTTTGATCCAGACTGATTCCAGGATAATTATTTTTTTAAACTGCTACAAAGACAAATTTTAAATAATTTAAATAAATTTTAATAGCTTAAATTTTGCAATGGTTAATTTTGTTTAGTTTCTAATAAGTTGCACCATTTTGACCCAAATCCCTTATTCTATTCACTTTCACTTACCTTAAATACTTTTCTCTTCTTACACATCTGGCTGACAGCAAGTTACCAAGGTTTAAAAGCTGGTACCTTCTTTTGGCCAGGCTCAGACGTGGCTATCAATGGCTCCTTTCCTTCCATGTATAGGACCTACAACAGGTAAGTGAGATACTTGCAGCTATGACCCCACATATGCAGGAATGTTTAGGGTTTTTTGTATATGTGTCTTAATCTTGATGGTAATTCGATTCTTTTATTTGTTTGTGCTAAAACTTTTGAGGTGCTCAATGATTCCTCTCTGTCATATCCCTTATAGAGCCTGTCAGTAAATACTTTGGGCTCATTCAAATTACAAACATCGGAGAGCTTGTTATTGCCACCAGCATTATTTTGGCTGGAGCTGTCATCACTTTTGCCTGAATTACTGCAACCACTTCTTTAATGGTCTCCCTGTCTCTAGTCTTTGTCTCCATTATCTATTATTAATTCACCACCTGGAAAGATTCCTTTGAAAGGTAATTGCAATGATGGCACTTTTGCACCAAACTCTTCAATGGTTCCCTGTTTCACTCAAGAGCCCAAGACTCCAAGGCCCAATGTGTTATGGCTCCCGCCATCCCTACCCCCCAGACCTCCTCTCCCTCTATGTCCCTGTGTGCTCACTCTGCTCTAGCTGTACTGGCCTCCTCTCATCAGGCTTGCTTCTCCTGGTCCCTCTGCCTGAGATGTTCTCCATGTAACTGCACAGCCAACTCCCTCACCTCCTCCAAGTCTTTGTCGAAAATGACTTTCTCAACAATGTCTTACCCCAACCACACTAAGACTTTAAACAACCCCACCCTGGTTCCTCAATGCCCCTTATTCTAGTTTTTCTCTTTTTCATAGCATGTATCACCTTTTATACAGTGTACCACTTATTTATGTATTTGGTGTATTGTTTATTGCTTGTCTTTCTCCACTAGAATACAACCTCCAGGAAGACAGACACATTTGTTTTGTTCACTAATAAACTTGGTTTTCAATTAAGAGTGCTCAATAGGTATTTTATGTAAACAATGCAATGAATAAAAATGAACCAATAAATAAATGTACAATAATTAATGGACTTTTATTTTAGTTGGGCACAACTTGAAGAAGGAAAAGGATGAAAAGAAAAGAATATGCAATTAATGTGTAGTACTGTAAGTGAATTTATATATTGATATTGAAAAGAGGAACCCCTTGAGTAATACTGACTCCCTTTCAGAATTTTGATCTCATGTGAATATGAAATGAACATCTGAAAATATCAACCTGCCTTCCCCAAAAGGCCTATAATGGGATTATTCATGATTTGAATAATTTTAAAAAAATTTTTTCACACTTCTTTCTAGGAGTGTCCCATATGAAGCGAGGATCTCTACATTGCTTAATTGGCTGGACCTGCCCAAAGCTGAAAGGTAATATCTAGAGTCAGAGAAGTGGTAGCACAGTGGGATATATATGGGCATAAAATGAAATTATTTCCTTACTTGAAATTATCATTTGTAGAAAAAATTCTAGAATTCCCTTTTAATGGGCACTTTTCAAGAATGATTCCCAAGAGCAGCTGGCTTCTTGCTACGAGAACATGGTTGATGCTACTGAACCATAGAGAAGAGACAGTGTCCGGGAGCAGATCAAATGTTACAGGAGCAGACATGGATCAGGGCAGAACCAAGAGTGGCTCTGTGAATAGTTCTGAGGCCTGACTCCGGGAGCCAGAGGTGCCAGAGCTCAGAGCAAAAGCCAAGGCGACAGGCTGCAGTCAGAGCACCTGAAAGGGGAAGGCCAGGAAAAGGTACCTCAGAAACCAGACAGTGAAAGAAAAACCTTTGTGTTTATGAATTCCAGAGGGCAGCACAGAGTCAGTGAAAAGTCAGAAACCTGGAAATATGAAGGGCTGGGGCAAACCCAGAGGCCTTAACAGCAAGAGCCAGGCAGACTTTCATAAGAATGAAGTACACCCAGGAAGGTCTCCCTCCTGGTAGGAGACCTGTCCCTCTTGGAGCCAGGTGGAACCGCCTGGCCTGGGTGAAGAGGAGGCAGGGAGAAGAGCAGGCAGACGCTAGCAGGTTCTAGCTCCACAACCAGCCAGATCCAACCAATAGGTTTGTTGTAAATTGGTAATTTCTTCTTCCCATTTCAATTTTACCACTAGACCCTCTTTTTATACCATCTATGTCTAAGAGCCTGATTCTGCAGGACATAAAGGTGGGCCAGTCAGTTCCAAAGTAAGTGTTTTTTTTTTTAGGCATATTCACATACCATACAATCCATTGAAAGTGTACAATCAATGGCTTTTAGTTGTGCATTTATCACCACAATCAATTTTAGAACATTTTCGTTACTCCAAAGAGAAAAACTCCATATCCATTAGCAGTCACCTAATAGTAAGTTGTTGTTTTTTTTTTAAGCAAATGTAAAATTAGGTATTTCTTCTAACCCTAACTCACAAAAGAAAGTGTATTGTTTAATTTGCACTGACTACAAATGTATTTGTTAAATAGATGAGGAGATCAAAAGACCTAAAAGTCTAACAATGGTATCTTATTAGTCACATCTTACTTCATCTGATAATATTATCTGAGTGCTTACATGTGTCTCTGTTATTTCACAAATAAAAGCATCAGGGCTGGAAACTGAACATGCCAATTCAATATGTCAGTGTGACCTTTTTCAAGCGAAGCCACTGTGGTATAACAGCTGCCTTCTCACATACAGGTACTTATAACTGGACTTAAAATGCTACTGCCTCAGCCAGAGGAACTCCCCTCCTTGGCCCATTATCACTGAAGTGGACTCTCTACCATTAGTTTCTTCATTATCTAATCACCATCCCTCAGTTATGATTTTACTACAGAACGATAGTCCTCAAATACTGCTGTAAAAGAAGTCATTCTCTTCTAAAATCCACTAAAGGCCATAGGTGGAAATGAAACTCTCACTGGCAAACCAGAGTATCTGGGCACCCAAAGAATGGGGATCAGGAGAACATCTTAGATCTGCTGATAGACTTAGGAGTAGGTGGAGACTGGTCTGAGTCCAAGTCCCTGCCTTGTCCTTTTATTAACTCTGGGAGCATGAGCATGTTACTTAACTTCTTTAAACCTCAAGTGTCCTGGTCTTTGTATCTCGATGTCCTAACAGCACCAGCCATGAATGTTTGCTGTGAGAATTTATGAGATAATGTGCTAAAGCTTGCAGCAGTTTCTGTCATGTAAAAATACTTCTTTCTCAAAAAGAAGAAAAAAATCATTGGGATACTACTCTGAATGATGAAAGATTTCCCCCAATCTATTGCTATAAATCTTTCTTATGCATTGAGAAAAATATTGAAAAGTTACATCAGTGATTTTCACTTAAACCTTGTCAGTTCAGTATGCTATATTGACAATAAAATGTAGAGAAATTTAAGAACACAGAGTATAAGTAATAAAATTTAAAATGAACTCCAATCCCACTATTCTGAGACAACTGCTTTTAATAGTACTTTGATATATTTCCATTTAGTTTTCCGTGCATGTGTGTTGAATATATTTAAAAACAAAATCAGGATCATGCAATATGCATGGTGTATATATAGTTTGATTTTCAATTTTTTACATTTAACATTGTATTGTGAACATTTCCCTATGCACTCTTGTTTTAAAAATTAATTCTGTAGAGTATGCCTTCTTAAGGATGTGCCCTAATTTATTTTTCTTTTATTTAAAGTATAAGTCAACCCCGTGATAAGTATCTTTATAGGTAAATCTCTGTTTGTGCTCTATTTTCTTAGGAAAATGCCCAGAAGTAGAATGATTAGGTTACAGGTTATGCACATTTTCAATCTCTGGTAACACAGTGTCACTTGATCCTCCAGAAATTGTGTCACAGCTTAGGCTCCCATAGAAGTGCAGGTGGGTCACCTCCCCAGCACTGGTCATTATCATGAAAACCTTTGTACTTGAATAGTGTTTGATGAGCTTGAAGTTTTTTTCCTTTCATACATTCATTGGCAGTAGTCTATCTTCCTTTATAGGGAAAATGGTTAACTTTTTGTTTATGGGAAGGTAGGGCATTGGTATTTGGTGAATGTGGTGGTACGATGTTCTATTTAACACATGCATAAGGAATAAGACAACAGACCTCTGATGCCCTGTTTGAAATGGATGATTTTACTCAATTAGATAATGACTTGGTTAATTAAAACCTAATTCATGAAGACCATCTAAACTCTAAATTTTTTCTTAGGCTGTTCAAGCCTTACAGTTAGTAGATCATGCTTTTGGGATGTTGATGGAAGGTGTCAAACTACGGAACTTACGCAATTGTGTCAACGTAATCCTTTTGGCTGACCATGGTATGGCATTTTATAATATATTTTATCACTGATTATATTTTATCACTTCAGAGGGCAGACGAAAATAATAGTAATATTGTAAAATCTGCCCTTCCAGACCTAGAAGCCCTAGAATAAGCAAAGAAAGAGTTTTGTGATAGGCTGTGAATGAAGAGAGGGCTAATATTTTCTAGTTTATTTATTCTAACAGTCCTTTTGAAAATTCAGCATCTACTTTAATTTCTGTAAAAATGTTAATCGTACATTACAGGGATGTGGTAGGTTTGTTACTCAGTCGTAGTACAGAACTTGCTTTTCAGTCCTTCTCAGCTGGTGACTCATTCATATAGACTGGCTACGATTTACCCTATTGGCTTCTTTTGCCATGTCTTATGTATCTTTCGTTATATAAGTAGACGTGTGTTTACCTTTTTCATATAAAGTCCCTGTCCACCATATTTCTCTGCTTGAGATTAACTCTCAGATTCAGTTAACCCAAGTATTAAAGGAAGTGGCGTTGCTTCCACACCCTCTGCCACTTCACACAAATGCCTTTATACAGCTTTAAATACTCGTTCACTCAACAAATATTTTTGAGTGCCTACTGAATGCCGAGCACCCTTCTAGGTACGGAGCACTCAGATCTACACAAAGCAGACAAAGATCTTGTCTAAGTAGTTTGGTCAGAACCATCTTCTCCAGGTAGACATTCAAGGTGAGCTCTACAATGTGAAGGAACCAGGCATGGGGGGTGAGGAGGGAAAGCAGTCCAGGCAACAGGATCAACATGTCTGCAGAACTTCTGTTTACTTATGTTTTAGGACATCATGAGAATGACAAGCAGTCATTTATTTTAAGAAATTCTAAAATAATTCCCTAACACTTTGTCCTATTGTTTTAAATTAAGGAGAAAAAATTTTATCCACATTTTGTTAAAAAGACATTGATAAAAATAAAAATTAAGATGCAATCTGAAGAACCTTCAAATGAAAAAGGTTTTCACTACTAAATCTTTTTTAGAGTGCATGCTCTTTATAAAAGTGTACACAACACTGATGAAAAGTTAGCGTTTTCCAATTCTTATTCTCTTAAAGCACTATTTTATAAAAATGAATATTGCTTTTTTTATATTTTAAAATGTATCATGTTTCCTTATGTAGAAACCAGATATTTTTAAAGTTTTCATTTATCTCCTACAAAAGGTTTTCTTCTTCAAAATCAGGTTCATTGATTCTCATTGAACGTACGATCTGTTTATTATGCCTGTTTATTCTTTGCTCATAGATAGAATCTTTCTCCATGGCCGCTATTCTTAAGTACCACCATTTAGAGTAAAGTAATAGGATAAATTGTATAGGTTATCTGTGGAATTTGGTTGACATCTATTGACACATAATGTCTTCTACTTGACAGTATCAAAGACCACCTATTGTTACCACCTACACAGAATCAGTGGATAATTCATTCTTTTCTTCTTCTTTTTTTAAATTCAGGAATGGATCAGACTTATTGTGACAAGACCGAATAAATGATTGATTATTTTCCCAAAATAGACTTCTGCATGTATGAAGGGCCTGCACCCCGCATTAGGTCTCATAATATACCCCAAGACTTTTATATTTGTAAGTATGATGATTCTGGCATGTAAATCAAGGTGGAACTAAGAATAAATAATGATAACACCCTGATTCTGATGGATATATGGGATTATCTGACCCTCTTCTAACCTCTCAGGATGACTATAAATGAGAAATTCCCATTTTAAAGTGCAGTATATAACAAATATGAAAATACTTCATATTGTCAGGTTAAAATATATTCTATTTCATTCTTAAATCCTAAAGTAATTCTTTGCTTAAAATAATCTTTTTTTTTCCATTGTGCTTTAATAAATCTATGTGTTAAATCTATCTGAGCTGCTCACATTTTTAGTTGTTATCAAGTACTAATGATAATGTAACTTGTTTTTTTTTTCTTTCTTTTGAAACAGTTAATACTGAAAAATTGTTAGGAACCTCAGTGTAAGTATACAGTTTCCCCAACACATCTGTTTAACATGAGGGCTTTAATCCGGATTTCCAGAAATTTATATTCTATATTTCTGAATTCAAGCTACTTGAAATTTTGCTTTTAAACACTCCATCAACACTATTTTATAGGCATATCAGTTGCTTTTATCTTAGTTGTTTCCATTTTGGGATTGAAGCCTCTACAGGAAGGTATGGTGGAGTAACTGATTTGCTGAGCTGGTTGATATCCCATTCAAAAGGACTGTACTAAGGGGCTGCAGGCAGCTTTGCTTTTCACATTTCTTTTTTTTTTCTTTTTTTTTTTTTTGAGTGTGATTAATCAGAAAATCTTAAGTAATCGACTTACAGATCTTCTTGAAAAATCATCTCTGTAACCCCTAAGTATAATTGCAACTGCTTTTGTTTGGCTCCTACATTCCAGTTTGTAAATAAATGAGTAGGGACAATTCCAGAAAGCTTAAAGCAATGCTTTCCAAAGTGAGGTTCAGTACTGCTAGAGAGGACTGAAATGTTCTTGTGTCGTAATTTGAGAGTTATGAATTTAGGCATGTTCATATATATATATATCATTATATGGAGTTCATGAGTTTGCGATTTGCTCATGATGAGGCTAAATTCATTTCTGTATAGATTATATGCATTTTTCAAACTTTATTTTGTACATTTGATAGTTGAAAATATAAATAATTAAAAAAGAAAAAGAAAACACAGTTGAATAAAAACATCCATTTCTCAATTAAATGTACTGGATACATATACATTTTTTTTGAATCATACAATGTTACACAATTTATTTGGTTCATAGTAATGCAGTCACACAGTATTTGTCTTTTTGTGTCTGACTTGCTTCTCTCAACATAATGTCCTCCAGGTTCATCCATGTCGTCATATGCTTAACGACTTCATTTCTTAATAAAGCTGAATAATATTCCACCATAGGTTATATGCATTTATAGTAAAAGCTGTGAGGATGGAATGTGAACAATTGAAGGTAAAGAAGCACTGATTAAAGAGTGATTATTATAACCTGGGATCCACCGCAGGTTTGAAGGAGTGACCATGAGAGCAGAAATACCTTAGAGTCTTTTTCACTCCTTTTTCCTCTTACACTTTCTAATGTTCAGACTTGAGGGAAAACATGATGAACAATTGCACCCCCTACTGGTGAAGGGTGTACATGCAGAATGTCTGTGCTCATTGGATTTGTAAATGGTAGTTTCGATTTCAGTGTGTGAGTTCTCTAAATCCACATATCGCTTCTCTTTTGTTCTGTCACCTCATATTCCATATAGTTGAAGTCCTGATAGT
>JAQZBX010093239.1:0-12175 GCA_029593785.1 Cabassous unicinctus
CAGTAAAAAAATTACAAGCTATACTAGGAAACAGGAAAAGATGACCCAGCCAAATGAACAAACCAAATATCCTGATGAGATGCTGGATTTAAGACAATCAATGATAATCACACACCTCTACTAAATCAATTAAAAGAATTCAAAGAAAATATGACTAAAGAGATAAAGGATATTAAGAAGACACTGGGAGAGCATAAAGAACAATCCGAAGGCCTGCAAAGAAAAATAACAAAGCTTATGGGAATGAAAGATACAATGGAGGAGATAAAAAATACATTAGAGGTACATAAAAGCAGATTTGAATTGCTCAAAGACAAAATTAGTGATTTCAAAGACAGAAAATCTGAACTGGAAAAGACAGGAGAACAGAAAGGGAAGAGATTGGAAAAAATGGAACGGGGTCTCGGGGAATTGAATGACAATGTGAAACGCACAAATGTATGTGTTATTGGAGTTCCAGAAGGGAAAGAGAATGGAAAAGGGGCAGAAAGAATATTTGAGGAAATAATTGAAAACATCCCAACCCTTATGAAAGACATAAATATAAATATCTAAGAAGGACAACAACTCCATACAGAATAAATCTGATTAGCCCTACCTGGAGACACCTACTACTCAAAATGACAAATATCAGAAATAAAGAGTATTTATTCTCTAAAAGTAGTAAGAGAAAAGCAAAGAATCACAAGGGAACCTCGATAAGATTAAGTGCTGACCTCTCATCAGAAACCATGGAGGCGAGAAGAAAGTGGTATGATGTATTTAAGGAACTGAAAGAGAAGAACTGCCAGCCAAGAAGTCCATATCTGGCAAAAACTATCCTTCAAAATGAGGGTGACTCCAAAGTCTTTACAAACAAAGACTGACAGACTATGTTACCAAAAGACCAGAATTACAAGAGCTACTAAAGGGAGGGCTGCAATCTGAAGGGAAAAAAAACAAGGCTGAGAGACTTGGAGAAGAGTGTAGAAATGAAGATTATTAGGAAGGGTAAATTAAAGGGTAAAAAGACAGAAATAGGAAGATATGACAACAAAAAGCCAAAGTACAAAATGGATGAAGTAAGTAATGCCTCTACAGTAATAACATTGAATGTTAATGGCTTGAATTCCCCAGTCAAAAGACATAGACTGATGGCATGCATAAAAAAAATATGAGCCATCTATATGTCGTCTACACCTCAGATGTAAGGACACAAGCAGGTTAAAAGTGAAAGGTTGGAAAAAGATATTCCATGCAAATAGTAACCAAAGAAGAGCTGGAGTAGTGATGCTAATATTGGACAAAATAGATGATAAATCAAAACAGTTATAAGGGATGAAGAAGATCATTATATATTGATAAAAGGGGCAATTCACAAAGAAGAAATAAATCTACTAAATATTTATGCACCTAACCTGAGTGCCCCAAGGTCCATGAGGCACACACTGGCAATACTGCAGGGAGAAATAGATGTCTTTACAATAATAGCTGTAAACTTCAATACACCACTCTCAATATTGGATAGAACATCTGGACAGAGGATAAATAGAGAACTTGAATAATATGATAAATGAAATGACCTAACACACATCTATACAGCATTGTACCCCAAAACAGCAGGATATACATTCTTTTCAAGTGCTCATGCATCCTTCTCCAGGATAGACCATATGTTGGGTCACAAAACAAGTCTCAATAAATTTAAAAGACTGATATTATACAAAACACTTTCTCTGATCATAATGAAATGAAGCTGGAAATCAATAATGGATGGAAAAAGGGAAAATTCATAAACATATGGAGATTGACAACAGACTCTTAAATAATCAAGGGGTCAAAGAAGAACTTGTAAGTAATTCATCAAATATCTTGAGAAGAATGAAAATGAGAACATAACATATAAAAACCTATGAGATACCACAAAGGCAGTGTTGAGAGGAAAATTTATGGTTACCAATGTTAACATTTAAAAAGAAGGAAGAGCTAAAATTGATTGTCTAACTGCACACCTGGAGGAACTAGATAAAGAACAGTAAACTAATCCCAACCAAGCTGATGGAAAGAAATAATAAAGATCAGAGCAGAAATAAATGAAATTGAGAACAAAAAATCAGTAGCGAGAATCAACAAAACCAAAATGGTTCTTTGAGAAGATCAACAAAATCGACACACCCTTAGCTACACTGACAAAGAAGAAAAGAGAAAAGCAGCAAATAAATAGAATTAGAATTGAGAGGGAGAACATTACCACTGACCCTGCAGAAATAAGAGATCATAAGATGATACTATGAACAATTGTACAGCAAAAAACTAGACAATGTAGATGAGATGGAGAAATTCCTAGAAACACACTAACCACCTACACTGATTTTAGAAGACCTCAACAAACCAATCATAAGTGAAGAGATTGAAACAGACATCAAAAACCTCCCAAAGATGAAAAGACCAGACTAGATGGCTTCACACGTGAATTCTAGTAATCATTCAAAGATGATCTAATAGTAATCTTGCTCAAGCGCTTCCAATAAATTGACCAGGAAAGAATGCTACCAAACTCATTCTATAAAGCCAACATAATCCTAAGACTTAAACCAGATAAAGATACTACAAAAAAGAAAATTACAGACCAATATCTCTAATGAATATAGGTGCGAAAATCCTCAACAAAATATTTGCAAACCGAATACAAAAGCACATTGAAAGAACTATACACCATGATCAAGTGGGTTTTATCCCAAGTATGCAAGGGTGGTTCAACACAAGAAATTCAATTAGTATAATAAACCACATTAATAAATTGAAGAAGAAAATTCAGATGATCCTCTTGATTGATGGTAGAAAAGGCATTGGACAAAATACAGCACTCTTTCTTGATTAAAACATTCCAAAAATAGGAATAGAAGGAAGACTTCTCAATACGGTAAACTGCATATATGAAAAACCTAGAGCTAGCATTGTACTTAATGGTGAAAGACTGAAAACTTTCCCTCTAGTTCAGGAACAAGACAAGGATGCCCACTGTCACCATTGTTATTCAGTATTGTACCAGAAGTTCTAGCTAGAGCAATTAGGCTAGATAAAGAAATGAAAGGCACCCAAATAGGAAAGGAAGAAATAAAACTTTCACTATTTGTTGATGATATGATCCTATATCTAGAAAATCCACAATAAAGCCACTAAAATTTATAGACAAATTTAGCAGAGTGGCGGGATAGAAGATTAATATGCAAAGCAATAGTGTTTCTATAGACTACTGATGTGCAATCTGAGGAGGAAATCAGAAGAAAATTCCATTTATAATAGCAACTAAAAAATCAAATATTTATGAATAAACCAAACCAAAGACATAAAGGACTTGTATTCAGTAAACTACAATACATTGCTAAAAGAAAACAAAGAAGACTTAAATAAATGGAAGGGCATTCTGTGTTCATGGATTGGAAGACTAAACATCATTAAGATGTCAGTTCTACCCAAACTGATTTATAGGTTCAATGCAGTCCCAGTAAAAATCCCTACAGCCTTTTTTTGCAGAAATGGAAAAAAGCAACAATCAAATTTATTTGGAAGAGTAAGGGGCCCCAAACATCCAAAATATCTTAAAAAAGAAGAGTGAATTTAGAGGACTCTCACTTCCTGACTTTAAAGCATATTACTTAGTTACAGTGGTAAAACAGCATGGTACTAGCATAAAGACAGACAGACTGACCAATGGAACCAAATCTAGAACCCAGAAATAGATCCTCACATCTATATTCAAGTGATTTTTGGCAAAGTTGTTAAGCTCACCCAGCTGGGCCAGAACAGTCTGTTCAACAAATGGTGCTGGGAGAACTGAATAGCCATATCCAAAAGAAAGAAAAAGACACCTTATCTCACACCTTATACAAAAATTAACTCAAAAGGGATCAAGGACCAAAATATAAAAATGAGAACCATAAAACTAGAAGAAAATGTAGGAAAACATCTTGAAGATCTTGTAGTAGGTGGTAGTTTCTTAAACATTACACCCAAATTACAAGCAACAAAAGAAAAAATAGATAAATGGGACCTTCTCAAAAACACTTTTGCACCTCAAAGAACTTTGTCAAAAGTATGGAAAGGCAACCAATTCAATTGAAGAAGATATTTGGAAATCATATGTCCCATAAGGGTTTAAAATCAATGAGATATAGAGAGATCATACAACTAACAACAAAAAGACAAAGTATCCAATTGAAAAACGGGCAAAAGACTTGAAAAGACTATTGTGCAAAAAGAAATACAAATGGTGAAGAAACACATGAAAAAATGTTCAACATCACTAGCAATTAAGGAAATGTAAATCAAAACTACAATGAGATATCATTTCACATCTATTAGACTGGCCACTATTAAAAAGTTGGAAAACTGTACGTGTTGCATAGGATGTGGAGAGATGGGAATGCTTATTCACTGTTGGTGGGAATATAGAATGGTACAGCCACTGTGGCGGACTTTTTGGCAGTTTCTAAGGAAGCTGAATATAGACTTGGTATGCGACCTGGCAATACCATTACTAGGTATATAGAAGAACTGAAAGCAGTGATTCGAATAGACATTGGCACACCTATGTTCATAGCGGCATTATTCACGATTACCAAAAGTTGGCAACAAGCCAGGTATCCGTCAACCAAAGAATGGATAAACAAATTGTGGTATATACACACAATGGACAACATGGATGAACCTGGAGGACATTATGTTGAGTGAAGCAAGCCAGACACAAAAGGATAAATACTGTATGATTGCACTACTATGAACTAAAATTATGTCAACTCATGGAATTAATAATTAGAATATAGGTCACCAGAAAGTAAAATGAGTGTAGAGAATGGAAAGTTGAGGATTAATCTATGCAGAACTGGTTAAAACGTTGTTTGTAAATCTTTGGAAATGAATGGAAATGGTGAAAGCACATCATGGTGTTTGTGACTAGCAGAGCTACTATGTGGATAAGACAATGATTGAATGGGAAAGTCTAAGTAATGTATATTACTAGAAGGAAAGCTGAAAATTGTAACATGGGACTGTATAATAGAGTGAAACCTCATGTAAAATATATTTATGTGTGATATTGCATATATAAGACTGTTTTTACAAAATATAAAAATAAATAGAAGGAAACAGAATAGCAGCTATGTATGGCAGGGGAAGCATAGAGAGATTGAGAGATGATGAGATTTGTTTGTTTTTGTTTATTATTATTACTAGAATAATGAATATGCTCTAAAAATGATTGCAAGTATGAATACACAAGTATGAGTTTATACCGAATGCCATTGATTGTACACTTGGGATGGATTTATGCTTTATTAATATGTATCAATAAAATTAATTTGTTAAAAATATATTGTTGAGAAGAATGCAAGTGTATAACAGCTATTTTTCATATGCATATGTTGTAACATTACTACATAGGGCACACAAATTAGCAATATAAGTATTGGTTTGTCTGTTTTTATATTATAATGAAGTCTGTCCTAGTTTGCCAGGTGCTATGATAAATTCCATAAACTGACTCGCTTAAACAAGAAATATTTATTATCTCAAAGTTTAGAGGCTAGAAGTCCACCATCAAGGTATTGCCAGGCCGTGCTTTCTTCCAGAGTCTGTGCATTCTGGTGCTGGCTGCTAATCCTTGGTGTTACTTGGCTTTTAGATGCCTCTGTGCCTCTTTCACATGTCTCCTTCTCTGGCTTCTCCTAACTGACTGCATCCAAATTTCCTTTGCTTATAAGGACTTCAGCCATCTTTGATTAAGCCTACTCTGATCTGATTTGGCCTTTGAAGGTCCTATATATAAATGAGTTCCCACCTACAGGACTTGGGGTTAGGACTTGAACATATCTTTGTGGGGGACATAGCTCAATGTATAACAATATCATTAGAAAAGAGTTTGCAATAATTTATTTTTATTATGACTCTTTCCTAGTAATACGTGAGTCAATTGGAGATATTTCTGAAGCTTTCATATTTAGGAACTGGTCTTCCTTGACTTTTATTTTTTTTAGGAGTTACAGTGGATTGAACCCAGGACCTTGTACATGGGAAGCAGGCATTCAACCATTGGGCTATATCTGCTCCCCAATAAGAGTTGTTTTTTTTTATTTGTTTATTCATTTTGTTTTTAGGAAGTACCAGGATCAAACCCAGAATCTCATATATGGGAAGCAGGTGCTCAACCGCTTGAGCTATATCTGTTCCCTTCCCTTGACATTTTAAATAAGCTATGACTGGACCCTTGTTATGCAAAGTGTTTTCAACAACAATGTCACCTGGGAAATGCAGAATATCAGACAGCAACCTATACCTACTGACTTAGAACATGGGCCTTAAAAATATCCACAGGTGATTCATATGCATATTAAATTTGGAGAAATACTAGATTTCCAAGTATTCTGTGTCAAACATCAAAATCATAAATTACCCAAATTTTGAGTTGTAATTGTAGGGAAACACATATTTTTTCTTTTTCAATTTTGCTGTTTCATAAGGGCCTGCAACTACTTCTAAGAAAACGTAGGTCCAGGCTGCCACACAGGTTTTAAAATCCCATTAATGGGAAATCACCAGAATGTAAAGCTGTCCATTTATATCTATTCCAGTGAAAGATAATGATGGCTAATGAGAATGATGGCAGATCTGGATGTCTTCTGTTTGAGCTACTAGCTTTTCTCATACCTAAGAGAAAATCTCTGTGTGATTAATAACGTTACCCCTTTAAAGAAACATAAAGATCACTGTGGCCTCAGAAAAGCAGTTTTAGCAAAGCAGAGGATGTGGGAAGCTGGGAAGCAGGTGATTGAGGGGAGAATGAGAGACAAAGTAGAGGCTGACTTTATGATTTCATGTCATCTAGATAATGAGGAAAATGTGTGAATCTAAAGGTGGACACATTCCAGGGAGATGTTTTCTCCTCTCGAGTTCCCCCATTCAATACAGCCCCCCACTTTTCTCTTATTTGGGGAAAGCCTTTGGAGAGGTACAAGATTAAAGTTCAAGATTCTGGAGAAAGAGAAAGTAAGTTTTAGAGTGAAGTCTCAAAATATGTGTGAGAGGATGACACCAAAGTAATAGTGGAGAGGTTGGCCATGAAAA
The DNA here is from genome assembly GCA_029593785.1 of Cabassous unicinctus. Classification (NCBI taxonomy): domain Eukaryota; kingdom Metazoa; phylum Chordata; class Mammalia; order Cingulata; family Chlamyphoridae; genus Cabassous; species Cabassous unicinctus. The sequence goes on from JAQZBX010093239.1 coordinate 7,102, forward strand.
GGGTGAGGGACACCATATTTTCTAAATTGTAAAGTCTAAAACTGGAAGAAAATGTATGTGTGGTAGCAAAGGTTACGTGTTGTGATTGTGAAAGGCATAATTGAGGTAGACCACAGTTAAAACTTGTTTTAGTTTAGGTTCTCCACATCATAACCTGAGATGAGTACTTGGGTGCATAGTATATTTGGGGTTATCTAGAAAGGAGAACAGGGAGAGTGAGACTTGGAATCAGAGACAGCAATGTCTGTTTTATTTTTCAATTCTCTAGACTAGGCAATTGGGGCTTGATTCTGCCAGGACTTCTGAGAAGCTGGAGCATTTATCCAATGGCTCCATCCATCATTAGTTGTTGATTTCTATGAGGATGTAATTCTGCTTGCATTGCTCCACAGGCTTTGGGTAAGGACCCAAGGCAGAAAGCGAAAAGATATATGGATCTCTGGAGGTCGAACTCTATCACTGTGAGTTCAAGCTTGCAACTGTCCAGGAACCTGCAACCAAACACAGAGGTAAGCTGAATGGATGTAATGCAGGACACCAAAAGCTTTTTATATAATCCCCTATTTGCACTATTCAGATCCACTTGTTCCCTGTATTATGTCCTCTCAATCTCTGAATCCTCAAGGTACTAGATCCCTGCAATCTATAAAAATGATTTAATAAATAGCCATCACAGATATTCTTCATCTCCATCCTCCAGCATTCTAGATGTATCTATCTTCTATCAGCATTTCAGATGGTATAAGGGGCCTCTCTGGTGAGGTTAGCTAGACCTTCATCTTTGAAGATTCTTAGCCCTATATTGACTTGCCCTTTCCAGGCTGTGTTTACTGCATATTTTTGTTCACTGTTATCCCTGGGCATGAAAGTTCTGAAAGAAATCCTTCTGAGACCCTGAGTTCAGACAATCTTCTCCTTATGCCTATTATGTAGCAGTAACCATTGATGATTAGAATAGATCACACTGACCAATATAGTGAATGCTTTCCCTATTTGTCTGCATAAGAGAATTCAAAATGGAACCAGCCATAGCTTCATGTTCAGTAGAACCCATTCTGGGGTCCCTGCTAGAAGTTTCCCCAATCTCATCTTGCTAATCATGATTTATACAGCAAAAGTTAATGTCACAGAGGCAATAAGAACAAATCCTACAAGTGGATCACTGGGAATTATAGGGAGAAGAGTCAAATTTACTTCAACCCCTTAGCTGTCACTGTTGTAGTTTAGCTATTGGAGTTACAGCCCCATTTAATGGCTGCTGATTAAATGTGTATAAGACATTCACACACTGTGGAGGACAAAGCCCAGAATTTGCTGGGTCACATCCCCACGCTCTGATGTTATCGCTTACCTGAGTGATTCTCGGCAAACCACTCCTATCCCACACCCTCCAGAGGAAATTTGGCAATGTCTGGAGACATTCTTGGTTGTCACATCTGGCAGGGCTGCTACTGGTATTTAGTAGCCAAACATTCTATTAAACATTATACAATGAACAGAACATCTTCCCACAGCAGAGTATTATCCATCTGAAAATGTCAATATTGCTAATGTTGAGAGACTTTAGTTAGCCTTTAATAGTACATTCCAATATTCTATCAAGTAGACTGCTTCTGGGTGAATGCTTTCATCATACACCCATTGTTTCACTTCCTTTGGCTGGTGATGCTATGTGGGGAACCGATATTAATAACTCAGTCATTCTGAAATTGTGAGGATAGTGGTGTAGACTGACGCTCTGCAAAATGAAGCCAAAATCATATTCAGGAAAAATACCTTGGAAAGGACAATTCTTTCATCCTCCAGAAAGACAGGATTTTGATGTGATCAATTGGCCACCAAATGGGGATGACACTGCTTATTAACATGTAAATCAAATGGAGCAAGCTAATTCTTACTGAAAATAGCAAGTCACTTTATTGTTTATTTCAAAGTAAGAAACAATGTTATTTTTGTTTAAGCATCTAAACTTCGACTTTCATGACTCATCCCCTGAACAGATGATCTTATTTTAATAAGACATAATAATAGAAAGGAGGGAAAATAGGAATTGGGAACTGATTATTATCTAGCCATGAACACTAGACTAGATACCCAGAATGGAAACTTGGTGATTTTGATAAATTACCTATATTCAATTAGTTTGTTCTCTTGTGTGTCTATCTGTACTGTTGCAATGTAAAGGGTATTGAATATACATTTTCATGTATGTGAGGTGGTTTTAAAAGTACAATGAATACCCAATACGTTGTGATTTAAAATATATAGTAATAAAATACATAAATCAGGATACTTCAAAAGGCACTGCCTCAATGTAATGCTATGACAGGGCATAAATTAACATTCATTTTCATTCCTAGTTCCTCCAGCTTACCATGGTACACATTTTTTTTTTTTTTTACCGGGAGATCCTGGGGATCAAACCCAGGTCCTTCCATATGGGAGACAGACACCCAAACCATTTGAGCCACATCCGTCCCCCCCATGGTACACATTTTAATGTAATATTAAAAAAGACTTCTCTCATTTGGATATATGGTCTTTTACACTCCTTCACATGTCCATACCCCAATGCATGGTTGGTATAAGAATACAACTTTTCTTTTTTAGGCTGTTGGAAGCACTGTCCACTCTGAGGAAGTTATACTTTCACCTCTAAATTGCTCAGGTTAAACATTTTGATATACTCCTGTATTAGTCAGGGTTCTCTAGGGAACAGAATCAATAGGGAATATCTGTCAATAGTATGAGATTTTTTAAGAGTCTCTCATGTGACAGTGGGGATGCACAAGTCCAGGTTCCACAGGCAGGCTGCAAACCGGGGGCTCCGATGAAAGTCCAATGAAGGTCCTTGATGAGTTTCCAGGAGACGTTGACTATCCAAAGACGAGCTGGGAAATTCTCTCTGAAAGCTGAAATCACTTCTCCTTTTAAGGCATTCAACTGATTAGATAAAACATCACTCATTGATGATGGCAATCTCCCTGGTTGATCATAGATGTAATCAGACATCTATGCAGTAAACTCACTGGTGACTAAAGCCCATAAATGTCCTTGTATTACAATTAACCCAGTGCTTGCTTAACCAAACAATTGGGCACAATTACCTGGCTGAGTTGACATATTAGCCTAACCATCACAACTCCCCTGTGAATATGTGAACTAGATATGCCCAGTGGGCAATTGCTTAGGGACAGCAGCAGATGACCTGAGGGAGAGCAACTGGTCTGAGTAAAGGTGTCCAAGTTCAATGTGCCTGTACTTGCTTGCCATGGCCAATTTGGCTGTTAGAAAAATTGAAAGATAGCTAGGTTTAATTTTTATGTGGGTTTCCATATTCCCTTTTTCACTTCCCCTTTTCATCCTTGTTCCTTTTTCTCTCTTTTCAACAGAACTATTGTATCTTTTTACATTTCACCATGATGCTTCACCTGCCTGTTTCCTACCTGGGGAAATATGAAACATGGAACTTCTCACATCTCTCTCCTGCTACTTCCACATCAGGTAGTTGTCACTTCTGTTTCCACAGGACCTTACTCTGACCAATTACATTAGAAAAAGTAATTTATTAAGATTCTTCAGTGTATCAAGTGGTCTTTTAAATTCTGGAAAAACAGCTGCAGAAGTGATAAGTCCTCATGGAGTTTATAATCAAAGGGTCAACAGTAAACTTTTAATACATTTTAAAACAATTTTGATTGTTTTCCACTCCTGGCAATATTCTGGTATTATATGAGGAATATTTAACAAATTAATTTAAGGAAGCCTTTCTAAGGTGGGAGTATAAAACCCTGAGTCAGGGAAGCCCTTGACATGTTTCTGTATAGAGAGATACGATCAGCGTTCCTCAGGTCCTACCACTTAGACAACTGACTCTTACAGGGCAGAGGACAGAGTTTGGAGCTTTGATGCTAGAGTTTTGGATGCTAGAGCCCTGGGAAGTAAACACACAGGAGAAGAACACAGAGGAATAGAGACGGCTCCACAGACACGGCAGAGGCCCTGGGAAGAGAGAGAGCCTGATAGTCTACAGCTGACCTTGTGAAGAGACAAGAGCAGCTGAGCCCAGAGAGGAATGAGCCCTGGGAAAGAGACGAGACTTATCACAGCCTACAACTGATATTGGAAGAAGCTGGGACCACGGAGCCTTAAGAGGAAGAGGAAGGCTGAACCCTTGCAGATGTTGGCAGCCATGGTGAGGGAAATACCTTGTGCTTTATAGCCTGGTAACTGTATGCTTGTACCCCAAATAAATACCCTTTATAAAAGCCAACAGATTTCTGGTATTTTGAAATTGAATGATCCAGCTTGTAATCTCTCATGGGTTGCAAAGAGTAGTAATATAGAAAAAATTAAAGTGTGGAATGGGGAGGAAATGTTAGAAATGGAGAGACTATAATTTTCAATAGAGTAACAAGGAAAGCCTTATACTAATGATATTTAAGGAATATCTTGAAGAAGTGAGAGAGAATAATCAGGCAGAATGCAATATTTGAGGGAATTGCATTCTAGGGAAAAGGAACAGTCAGTATTAGGAACCACAGGCAGAAGAAAGCATAATGTGTTGGAGAAACAACAGTGTGCCAATACCAGTGTAAGCAGTGGGCAAAATAGTAGGAAATAATGTCAGAGAGATAAAGGGTGAGGACAGATCACATAGGGCCTTGTAGACCATTGTAAGGACTTTGGCTTTCACTGTAAGAAAGGACCAGTGGAAGTTTTTGAACAGAGGAATACATACACACACATGAAATTGCTGGATCCTAGGGAATGCATATGTTCAATTTTAACAGGTAATGTCAAAGAGTATTCCAAAATGGTTGTCCAAATGTAGACTCTCATGAGAGGTATGTGAAAATTCCCATTTACTATATTTTTTGCCAGCCACTGATAATGTCGGTATTTTTTTCCTAAACCATTTGGGAGGATATGTAGTGGTATCTTATTATAGATTTAATTTGCATTTCCTTTATAACTAGTTTGGTTGAGCACATTTTCATATGTTTATGGGATATATGGATATACTCTTTTTTAAAATGACTCTTCAAGATTCTTGCCCATTTTTATACTGGGT
>JAQZBX010093240.1:0-12173 GCA_029593785.1 Cabassous unicinctus
AAATGAAATAATAATGGTACATTTAAATATAAGAAATACAATATATAAAAATTTAAAGAAAACTAAAAATTAAAAAAATTTAAAAATTGGGATATTAAAAAATAATGAAAAATATTTTTAAAAAATCAACTCAAGATGGATCAAAGTCTACATGTAATAGCCAAGACCATAAAGACTTTGGAAGATAATATAGGGAAGCATCTATCGGATCTTGTAATAGGAAATGGTTTCATGAACTTCACACCCAAAGCACGAGCAGTGAAAGAAAAAACAGATAAATGGGATCTCCTCAAAATTAAAAACTTTTGCACCTCAAAGGAGGTTATCAAGAAAGTAAAAAGGCAGCCTACCCAATGGTGGGAAATACTTGGCAACCATATATATGATAGGAGCCTAATATCCAGTATATATAAAGAAATCCTACAACTTGGAAAGAAAATGACTAACAATCCATTTAACACTTCTCCAAGGAAGAAATAAAAATGGCTAGAAAGCACATGAAAAGATGCTCAACATCACTAGCTTTTAGGGAAATGCAAATGAAACTACAATGAGATACCATTTTACACCCATTCTTTGGAATTGCTGGATCATATGGCAGTCGTATAGTTAGTTTTTTGAGGAACCGCTAAACTGTCCTCCACAATGGCGAAGTGGATGAGGGTTCCCATTCCTCCACATGAAGTTGTGAAGCATGTGACAACATGGATGAACCTGGAGGACATTACATTGAGTGAAGCAAGCCAGGCACAAAAGGACAAATATTGTGTGATTTTGCTATTATACACGAAATTTAATGAGCAAACTCATGAGTTAATAGCTAGAATATAAGTCACCAGAGTCTAAAATGACTAAAATGTGGTTAGAGAATGGAAAGCTGAGGTTTAATCTGTGCAGAATTAGGAAAAAGTTGTTTGTAAATGAATAGAAATGGGAAAGAACATAATAGGATTTGTGATTAGTAATGCTAACATATGGACATGATAGTGGGTTTGTTTTTTATTTTTTTAAGTAATGGAAATGCTCTATATTGATTGAAGTGATGAATGTACAACTCTGTGTTTACCAAGTGCCATTGATTTTACACTTTAGATAAATTATATGGTTTATGTACAAAAAAGAATAGGGTGGATTGGGGGGAGAAACACACCAAGTGTAAGATATGGACCATAGTTAGTAGTAATACTTTAACAATGCTCTTTCATAATAATTTATTACTAATTTTTCAGGACAGTACAAGGTATTTGTGGTGGTGTTATGTATGGGAGCTCTGTATGATGTCATGCATGTTTGTTTTGTAAGTTCACAACTTTTTACTATATACTTATTGCTTATGTATGTTCATTATGAATGATATACTTCAATAAATTGCTTTTAAAATGAAAAAAATTTAACCCCATGGTAACCTCAAAGAAAATATATGAAAAATATATCCAGAAATAAATGAGAAGGGACTCAATAGGTACAACACACAAAAAAAATCAAATGAATATAAAAGCAGGCATTGATCGAAGAATTGAGTGTCAATATTGGTATAAGACTTACAAAGACAAAATAGCAAAATGACAGAAGAATGTCCACCATTTCCAGTAGTTACATTAAATGTAAATGGATTAAACTCTCCAGACAAAAGTCAGAGTTTGGCAGAATGGATTAAAAAAAAAAAAAAAAAAAAAAAAAAAAAAAAAAAAAAAAAAAAAAAAAAAAAAAAAAAAAAAAAAAAAAAGCATGAACCAACTCTATGCTGTTTACAAAAGACTCATGTTAAATTCAAAGACATAAATAGGTTGAAAGTGAAAGGATGGAAAAATCTACCATGCAACTAGTAGCAAGAAGAGAGCTGGTGTAACTATACTAATATCATAAACTAGACTGTAAAACAAAAACAGTAACAAGGGACAAAGAAGGTCATTACATAATGATATAGGGGTCAATTCAACAAGAAGACATAGCAATTATAACTGAACAGTAGAACCCCAAAATATATAAAGCAATTATTCACATATTTGAAGGGAGAAATAGTTCTACATTAATAGTAGGAGACTTCCATACACCACTTTAAATAATGGAGAGAACATCTAGACAGAAGATCAATAAGGAATTAGAAGACTGGAATGATATGCTTAACTAGACCTAACAGACATATATAGAACACTTCACCTACTAGCAGCAGAACATAGATTGTTTTCTGGTGCACATGGATCATTTTCCAGGATAGACCATATGTCAGGTCATAAAACAAGTCTCAATAAATTAAAAAATATTGAAATCAAACACTGTATCTTCTCCAACCATAATGGAATGAAATTAGAAGCAAATAACAGAGGGAGAAATAGAAAATTCACAAATGTGTGGAAATTAAGCAATGTACTCTAAACAACCAATGAGTCAAAGAAGAAATCACAAGGGAAATTAGGAAATATCTTGGGGCAAATGAAAATGCAACATATCAAAATTTATGGGATGCAACAAAGGCAGCACTGAGAAAGATATTTATAGCTATAAATGCTTACATTAAAAAAGAAGTAAGATCTCAAATCAGGGCTCTAACCTCAAAATTGGAGGATCCAGAAAAAGAAGAGCAAACTAAATTGAAAGCAAGGAGAAGTAAGGAAATAATGAAAATAAGAGTGGAGATAAATGAAATAGAAAATAAAAAAATAGATCAACAAAACCAAAAGTTGGTCCTTTGAAAACATCAATAAAATTGACAAACCTTTAGCTAGACTGATCAAGAAAAAAAAAAAAGAGATAGGACTAAAATGACCAAAATCAGAAGTGAAAAGGGGAACACTACTACTGACCCCATGGAAATAAATGGGATGATACTATGAACAATCGTACAGCAACAAATTAGATAAACTGGATGAAATGGACAAATTCCTAGAAACACACAAACTACCAACACTGACTGAAAAAGAAAGAGAGCATCTCAACAAGCCAATAAGTAGTAAAGAGACTGAATCAGTAATTAAAAATCTTCAACAAAGAAAAGCCAAGGACCAGATGGCTTCACAGGGGAATTTTACAAAACATTCCAAGAAAAATTAACACCAATCTTGCTCAAACTCTTCCAAAAAATTAAAGAGGGAACAATACCTAACTCATGCTATGGAGCCAGCATCACCCTCATACCAAAGCCAAATAAAATTACAGACCAATGCTTCTTATGAATATAGATACAAACTTCCTCAATGAAACACTAACAAACTGAATCCAACAGAACATTAAAAGAATTATACAACATGATCAATTGGGATCCTCCCAGTTATGTAAGGGTGGTTCCATTTTAAAAACACCAATTAATGTAATACACCACCTTAACAGAATGAAGGAAAAAAATCAAATGATCACCTCAAGTGATGCAGAAAGGGCATCACTTCTTGATAAAAAACACTTAGAAAACTAGAAATAGAAGGAAACTTCCTCAACATGATAAAGGGCATTTATAAAAAACAGCTAACATTATACTAAGCAGTGAAAGACTGAAAGCTTTCCCTCTAAGATAAGGAACAAGACAAGGATGCCCGCTGTCACCACTGTTACTTAATAATGTATTGAAAGTTCTTGCCAGAGCAATTAGGTAAGAAAAAGAAATAAAAGGTAAAGAAATTTGAAAAGAAGAAGTAAAACTTTCACTATTTGCAGATAACATGATACTATAAACATAAAATCCTGAGCAATTCACAACAAAGTTATCAGAGCTCATAAACGAATTAGCCAAGTGGCTGGATACAAGATGAACATGTAAAAATCTGTAGTGTTTTATATTAGTAATAAACAATCTGAAGAGGAGAGCAAGAAAAAATCCATTTGCAAAAGCAACTGAAAGAATCAAATATCTAGAAATAAATTTAAACAAGTATGCAAAATACTTATAAATGGCAAACTAAAAATTGGTAAAATAATTTTTGAAAGATGAAAATAAATGGAAGGACTTACCCTGTTCATGGATTGGAAGACTAAATAGTTTCAAGATGTCACTTCTACCCAAATGATTTACAGATTCAACACAATCCCCTATCAAAATTCCAACAGCATTCTTTGCAGAAATGGAAAAGCCAAGAATCAAATTTATATGGAAGGGTAAGTTGCCCCAAATAGCCAAAGCCGTCTTGACAAAGAACAAAGCTGGACAACTGTCACCCTGAAACTTATTACAAAGCCATGGTGACTCTCACCTTGAAACTTATTACAAAGCCACAGTAATAAAATCAGCATGGTATACCACAAGGACAGACATAGATTAATGGAATTGAACTGAAAGTTAAGAAATAGACCTTCACATTAATGGCCAACTGATATTTTACAAGGGTGCCAAGTCCACTCAATTGGGAAAGAATAATCTCTTCAACAATTGGTGCTGGGAAAATTGGCTGTCAATATGCAAAAGAATTAAGGTGGACCTCTATCTCACACCATATATAAAAATCAACTCACAATGGATCACAGACTTCAATATAAGAACTATTAGTATAAAACTCCTGAAGAAAACATAGGGGAGTATATTCAGGAACTTGTGTTAGGCAATGTTTTCTTAGATTTTACACCCAAAGCACAAGCAAAAAAAGAAATATATAAATGGGACCCCATCAAATTTTTAAAATTGCGCATCATAGATTTTTATCATGAAAGTAAAATTACAACCTATGCAATGGGAAAAATTATTTTGAAACTACATATCCAATAAGGGTTTAAGATCCAGAATACATAAAGAAATTCTATGACTTAACAATAAAAAGACAACCTGAATTAAAAATGAGCAAAAGACTGGAATAGAAGTTTCTCCAAAGAAGATATACAAAGGGCCAAAACGCACATGAAAAAAATGTCTCCAATAGACAACAAATAGGTGGCTCATGTTTTTTTTTTAATCCATTCTATCAGTCTATGCCTTTTAATTCAGTATTTAAATCCATTAAATTCAAAATTCTTACTATAAAGACATCAATTATTTGATCCATTTTATCCTTTGGCTTTCTGTTGTCATATCTTACTATTGTCTGCCTTTTTACCCTTTAATTTATCCTTCTTAATAGTCTTCATTTCCACACTCTTCTCCAAGTCTCTCACTCTTGTTATTTCCTTTCAGGCTGCAGCACTTCATTTAGCATCTCTTGTAGATCTGGTCTTTTAGTAACATACTCTTTTTTTTTGGTCTGTAAAGAGTTTAAACTCACCCTCATTTTTGAAGGACAATTTTTCCAGATATAGAATTATTCATTGGCCCTTTTTCCCTTTCAGTACCTTAAATACATCATACCTCTTTCTTCTTGCCTCCATGGTTCTGATGAGAAGTTGGCACTTAGTTGTTTTGAGGTTCCCTTGTATGTGATGCTTTGCTTTTCTCTTGCTGCTTTCAGAATCCTCTCTTTATCTCTGGTATTTATCATTTTGAATAATAGGTGTCTTGGGGTTGGTTTATTCAGATTTTCTGTTTGGGGTGTGTTGTTCTTCTTGGATATTGATATTTATGTATTTTAAATGAGTTGGGAAGTTTTCAGTCATTATTTCCTCAAATATTTTTTCAGCATCTTTTCCATTTTCTTCTCCTTCTGGGACACTGATAATGTGTATGTTTGTGTGTTTCATCTTGCCATGCAATTCCATGAGACCCTGATCCATTTTTCCATTCTTTTCTCTTTTTGTTCTCCTCTCTTTTCAAGTTCAGATGTTCTGTCCTTGATATCACTAATTCCATCTTTGATCAATTCAAATCTGCTGCTACATGCCTCTAATGTATTTTTTAAAATATTATTTATTGAAGTATATCATTCATACTTGAACATACATAAACAATAAATGTATAATAAAAGTTGTGAACTTACAAGATAAACATCTATTACATCATACAGGGGTCCCATACACCACCCCTCCATCAATACCTTGCATTGTTGTGAAACATTTGTTACAAACTGTGCAAGAGCATCATCAAAATATTACTACTAACTATAGTCCATATCTTACATTTGGTGTATTTTCCCCCCAACCCACCCTATTTTTTTTATTTATTTATTTTTATTACAGAGGTTGCAAACTTACAAAACAATCATGCACATGTGTAGAATTCCCATACAACACCCCTTCACCATTACCTATAGCTATAGATAGCAATAATCTTAAATAAGTTTTTGACCTAGCAAGGAGGACAGGTAGGAATAAAGTAAATCTAATAAGCATAAAATTGAAGGAGATAAAAAGAGTAAGTCCTAGGACAATAGAAGAGAGAAATTAATAAAGGTAAAATAAAATATCTCAGTATTTAATAATATTTAATAATTCAATTAAAAAGAAAAGTTAAAATGGGATGTAAACCCAAGAGCTCATTCTTTGATACTAAAATGCATGACAATATGGATGAATTTGATAGACATGATAAAGAATGAAAGAAAATGGTTAGAAGAGAGTGCATGCTATATGATCCCATTGGTATGAAGTGTATGTTCAGGTAAAATTAATAGATAGTGAAAACAATCAGAGCAGAGGTTGCCTATATGTGTTTTTCCTCTCTGTCTCTCTTTTTTTTTGTTTGTTTTTTTTTTGTTAGATGAGCTATAGGTTTACAGAAAAATCATGCAGAAATTTCTAGGGTCAGTGTAGGTTGTTCATGTGTTTCTAGGAAATTGCCCATTTTGTGTATATTATTTAGTTTTTACTGTACAGTTGTTCATAGTATCCTCTTATGAAAAACCATAAGTTTTGATATGTTGTGTATCATATGAGATACAGAAATGCAGTACTGAGAGGGAAATTTATAGCCTTCAATGCTTACATAAAAAAGAAGAAATAGCTAAATTTTAAATTCTATCCAATCAAAGTTTGGTATCTAGGAGATCATATAACTCAATGGTAAAAAGACAAGCAACCCAATTAAAAAATGGGCAAAAGACTTGAATAGACATTTCTCCAAAGAGGAAATACAAATGGCCAAAGAGCACATGAAAAATGTTCAACATCCCGAGCTATTAGGGAAATGCAGATCAAAACTACAATGAGATACCATTTCACTCCTTATAGAATGGCCATTATTAAAAAATCCCAGCAAACAACAAGTGCTGGAGAGGATGTGGAGAAACAGGAACACTCCTTCACTGTTGGTGAAAATGTAGAATGGTGCAGTTTCTGTGGATGACAGTTTGGCAGTACTTCAATAAGCTGAGTATACAACTGCCATATGATCAAGAAATATCATTAGCAGGAATATATTCAGAAGAACTGAAAGCAAGGATGTGAACTGACATTTGCACATTGATGTTCATAGCAGTATTACTCACAGTTGCTAAAATATGGAACCAGCCCAAGTGTCCATCAACTGATGATGGATAATCAAAATGTGGTATATACATACAATGGAATACTATTCAGCTGTAATAAGAAATGAAATTGGGATGCTTATGAAAACATGTATGAACCTAGAGGATATTAGTTGGAGTGAGATAAGCCAGACACAAAAGGGCAAATATTATATGGTCTTACTAATATGAACTAAATATGATGAGTAAACTCACAGAGGTAAACTTTTATAGTTGTAAAAGTGTGGAAATGAATAGAGCTAATAGTAATACATTATACTGAGTATATCTAACACTGCTGATTTATAAATGTGATTGTGGCTGAAATGTGTGGTGTGGATGTGGATGTAAATGTCAGTTGAAAGGAAACGAGAATAATCTAAGGAATGTATAACACAGTGATTTCGTTGGTGGATGAAGATTGTAGTTAATAGTGTAAATATAAGAATGCTCTTCTTTTACAGTGTGCTAAGAATATGGTGATACACAGGAAAATTACAATTAATATAACTTATAATTGATAGTTAACCATAATATTGTAATATTTTGCAGCAATGTTGCAAAATAAGGAACAACAATAGGGGGGTATAAGAGATATGGGATGTTTCCTTTTGGAGTAATGAAAATGTTCTAAAATTGACTGAGATGATGAACATAACTTTGTGATGAAAATGATAATCACACACACAAAGAAAATAATTAAACCAAACCAAACAAAAAAAGAAAAATATAATTAAACTAAACAAAAAACAAAAAAGGAAAATGAGAGCCTCTGAGTGTATACTTTAAATGGGTTGTACAAAGCATGGGGCTTTAAAATACAGGGAATCCAGTGATGGAAGATGGACTGTGATTAAGAGGACAAATATGAAAACATTTTCTCATGAACTATAACAAATGTATAATACTAATATAGAGTGTTAATAATCAGGTGGATTGGAAGAAAATACACCAAATGTAAGCTATGGGCTATAGTTAGTACTAATATTTTGATGATGCTCTTTCATAGTTTGTAAGAAAAGTTTCACAACAATGCAAGGTGTTGGTGATGGGGTGATGTATGGGAGCCCAGTATGATGATATACATGTTTGTTTTGTAAATTCACAACTTTTACTATACACTTATTGTTTATGTGTGTTCGTGTATGAGTGATATATTTCAATAAAAGTTTACTTAAAAAAAACCCTCCAAATTGGAGACTGTGTGGAAGTCCTCAGTGTTTACTCTACTTCAGTCCTACAGCATCAAATCCATCCTTCAGGAGGGAGAATTACAATTCAGCTCAATGTCTACCTTCAATGTCACTACATCTTAATTATGTCTAATAGAAATTGTTTCAGATTTGTGGTGTGCGTTTATCATTCTTCCCTAGTGTTTAGTGTTGTGCCAGGTCTCCCTCAATTTTTATATCTGCTTTTATAAAGAAAAAATAGAGATTATAGACATTAGAGTGAACGATAGGCTCAATTCACTGGTGGGCAAAGCAGGGAAAATCTGACCCAGCATTAGAAATGGAGCTCTTAAGGATGTGTCCTTAACATTATCAAAGAATAACTCTAAGACAGTTAGTTTAAAGAATTAGAGATTGACTTATATTTAGGTAGGAACATGGGAGGAAGAGCAGCTTCTATGGAAACTGCCTCCCCAATAAAAGGCAGAGGTAGGGATTATAAAGGCAAATCCATGAAATTTCACAAGGAAAAGGGATTGGTCAGCTGAAATAAATTCTTGGGTTGTTACATTAAGGTGAGATGATTGAAGTGGAACTTAGTGTAGGCCACAGTTAGGAACTGTGTTGAAAAAATCAAATCCATAAGGTTGAGACAAAATAGCACAATTGAGTCAATATGCATCAATCTGGTTTTCTGCTGATTCTGGTCAGTTTTCCAAGAAAAAAATGTTTTTTTTCTGGTCATTTCCTAATCATTTCTGGTCAGTTTTCCAAGAAAAAAAAGTTTTTTTTTTCTGGTCATTTCCTAAACTTTACACTCTTTCAATCTTGCAGACCCTCCAAACTCAGAGTCATGAAGCAAACAAGTCCATGAGAAGAAGCTCAAAGCTCATCAACAATTTCCTTTATCTCTTTGTTTATACTGGTCAAGATTTAGGAAATGTGAATTAGATGGCCAGGCTCAAGGATCCATATCACCACAAATGTTATTATGGATAATTTAGAGAATTTGAAAAAGACAGCAGGTGCTGCTATTTACTCTTTATTTTACTAGAAATTATTCATCATATTTAAAGATGTAGATATTTTTTCATGAAACATTTGTTTAGATTAAAATTACTATACAACTCATTTGTCTTTACCTTTCCCCCCTTTTGGTCAAGGTCTTTTTCCAGTTGCATTGTTAGTTGGTGCTTGGTAGTAATCCCTCCATGCCAGGGAGGCTCATCCCCGGGAGTCATGTCCCACACTGGGGGGAAGGTAATGCATTTATATGCCAAGTTCAGCTTAGAGACAGGCCATATTTGAGCAACAAGGAGGCTCTCAGGATATAATTCTTAGGCACCCTATAATACTAGGGTAAGTTTCAATTTCAAAAGTAAAGGTTCATAAGTACAGTCAGCAATATCAAGGGTCCCATCAATGGACCATCCTCCTTCACTAGTGACTGCCCCTATACTTGGGGGATTCTTGCTGTTCCATTAGAGAATGTGGCAGAGCTCCCCAGGATGGGAATTCAATATTCTTTCAGTTATTGTGTGAATCTCCATCCACCATGACAATGCCCCACGATCATCTGAACACATTTATATGCCTTATAGGTATGCCCCAGGTGAACCTTCTCCCATGTATCCCCTATCACTGACACCCCACACTAATGATCCTCTCATGTCAAATTGTAACCTTTCTGTGATCCAAAATTTCTTCAAAAATGAAGCCAACAAAATAACCAAATACTATTGTGATGGTTAGTCTAATGTGTCAACTCCGCCAGGTAATTGTGCCCAGTTGTTTGGTCAAGATAGCACTGGGCTAATTGTAATACAGGACATTTATGGGCTTTAGTCATCGGTGAGTTTACTGCATAGATGGCTGATTACATCTGCATCAACCAGGGAGATTGCCATCAGCAAAGAGTGACGCTTTATCCAATCAGTTGAATGCCTTAAAAGGGGAAGTGATTTCAGCATTCAGAGAGAATATCCCAGCTTGTGTTTGGACAGCCACCATCTCCCCGAAACTCATCAAGGAACTTCACTGGACTTTCATCAGAGTCCCTGGTTTGCAGCCTGCCTGTGGAACCTGGACTTGTACACCCCCATGGTCATGTGAGAGACTCTTATAAAATCTCATACTATTTACAGATATCTCCTGTTGATTCTGTTTCCCTAGAGAATCCTGCCTAATAAAACAATTAATAAGAAAATGAAATAATAATGATAGTTTTAAAAATAAAATATTAAAATTTTTAAAAATTGGAAGAATAAAAAGTAATGAGAAAAATATTTAAAATTTTTTTTGACATTATGTCTTTCATCACTGTAAGATCTGTTGTTTTGTATGCATAGTGATATTTTCTTCCATTTATTCCCCCAGTGTCTTATTTTTTTTTTCATTTTGTCTTCAAAGAAGCTTGAGGTTGCAGAAAAGTGACATACAGAATATAGGGGATTCCCATAATCCCAACATTCTCCCCCTTTCCCCTTAAATGAGTTTATATGGCTAAGAGACTTCAAAGTGAGTTGGGAGGTCATGCCAGATGTTACGCTTATGCACATCTCAGCAGGATCTTATTGACTGCCAAAGTAAATATTACCTCAAATAATGGGGTTCTTGAGGGCTCTGGAGACATCCAGACACTATAGGCAGGGCAGACAGCTCAGGACTTTGGTGCCCTGCCAGTGGGCCCTACTTTGGAATTTACGATCCCCAGTGTGACAGAGTTGGACTCAGTTGTGGTTTTTGTACACATGGTTCTTCTGCCTCTTCTATTTGAATCTATAGTTAGTATTAGAGTTGATAGGTGTATGTCCAAGAGACTTAAATCTTTGGGCTGTCCATGTGCCAGCTGGGCCTTGAATCTCAACAGAGTTGCTACACCTACTCTCCAGTTCATTGGACTCACCCAGGACAACTAACAAGGAGAGGATGATGGACAACGACCATCCCAATGAACAGGTAAGAGTCTGCAACTGCAAGCAAGATAGTCCCATCCATCTGCCCCATGGGATCTAAGCCCCCTCTCAATTAGAGGTGGAGTGGGCATCACCATCCCAGAATCATCAGGACTGGGGAATGAACAATGGATTACAGTAGACTTACGGGTATTCTATTATAGACTTACTGTGATTCTAACAATGGAAAAACTTGTATCATTCATGTGGAGGCAGGGGCCACTGGAGGTTCTGAGGGCAGGGAGAGGGAAAAACAGGTGTAATATGGGGTCATTTTCGGGACTTGGGAATCGTCCTGAATGACATTGCAATGACAGATACAGGCCATTATATATCTTGCCATAACTTACAAAATTGTGTGGGGGAGAGTGTAAACTACAATGCAAACTATAATCCATGCTTAGTGGAAGTGCTCCAAAATGTGTTCATCAATTGTAACAAATCTACCACACTAATGAAGGATGTTGTTAACGTGGGAAAATGTGGGAGGGGTAGGGAGTGTGGTATATGGGAATCCCCTATATTTTTTATGTAACATTTATATAATCTAAGTATCTTTTAAAAAATAAAGTTTATTAAAAAAAAAAAAAAACCCATTGATTATACACTTTGGATAGATCATATGGTATGTGAATATATCTCAATTATATTGTTTAATAAACAAATAAATAATTGTGCAAGAATAGCCATAAATAGCAGCTATGTACAGCAGGGAAAACAGATTGAGAGAAGAGAAATTTTATTGTTTGTCTTTT
>JAQZBX010093241.1:0-12173 GCA_029593785.1 Cabassous unicinctus
TTATTAAACAAAACACTAACACTCATCTTTGGGAAATATTTCTGAAAATGACTCAATATTTAATGGAATCCATCAAGTTTGGGTATTAACACTATCTGGAAATATTCTTTTTGATTCAAGACACTCAAAAACTAATGACCACAGGAATGTTTAAGTGAACACATACTATAGAATCAATTATATATAATTTTCCAAACTGTAAAGACATACATACACATACACACACATGGTAATTCAAAGTACTAATTGTTTTAACTATTGCTCCAGCATCCCAAGATAGAAATGAAGACTAATTTGGAGTAACAAAGGTTGAGGCTCTGTCCTAGATCTCATCCTGCTGTCCTATAAATTACATGTTTTACTATTTGTCATATGTTTTGTGTATTAATTTCCTTATTTCTGAAATTTTATATAGCAGAGTGTACAGGAAAGAATGTGGGCTTTGGAGCTTGATAGACCTGAGTTCAAATTCTGACTGTGCTACCCCTTCCTGGGTGTCTTTGGGTAAGTTACTTAACCTCTCTGTACCCAATTTCTTCATCTTAATGTGAGGATTATATCTCATTTGAGGAGATGCTGTGAATATTCGAACCTATACTTTAAAAAAGCATACCCAGGACAATACCTAACAGCACAGTAAGTCTTTGGGAGCTGGTAAATACAGCCATTTGGTCAAAGCTTGGGGTTTAAGGTAAAGTGGTTTTCTGCCTAGAGAGCTAACATCAACTGTGTCAATATCTTTGTTGTTCTCTTATCTGAGGACATAGAAATATGCAATCTAAGGACTCTGCTGACAGGAATCTCCTCCTTCTCAATCTACCTTGGCAATTCTCTTTGCAAAATGCCTTTAGAAAAATGCCTGCTGCAGCTACAGCTGCAATGAGAGGAGTTCTGTCAATTACCCTGACCATAGGCAGGGAGAAAAGCTCTTTTTTGGGCTTTTGCCCATTATAACCAAGGTTCTCATGGCTGGGCGCTTCTGAATGTCCCCCCAAAATGTTGGCTACTAGAAAAAAAATATGTTGGTACCAAAATACAAAAATGAAAATCTTACTAAATCAAAATGGGTAAAAGTTTAGTTAATAATTACAAAATGTCAAGTTGTCAACTACAACTCAACTGTTATATAAATAATAATATAATAAGGCTAATATCATAAGACCGTGAATTCTTAGCAAAACTCAAGTTCATAAAAATCCTTTCAAAAATTGTACAGCCAAATATATATATACTATACAAAGTGGTTCTATCTGAATATATTTAATATGGCAAGGAACAGAAACTCCAAAAGTAAAATTTCCTAGGAACATGAATGTTTTAAAATGTTCCTGGGTCTGTCAGTCCTGGGAGATGCTCCCAGGTTACTCAGAAACGCTTCCAGTGGTTTTCCCAGAGTAGATAACCGGGATTAAATGCTATTTCATTGTTTACGTGTGCAATGCCCTCCCTCCCGTATATCAGAATGTGGAGATTAAGTTCATGACAAGAGGGAAAAAAAATGTACTTTTGATGAAAATAACTTTTCCTCAGCTTTACTACTAATTATTATTTTCACAAGGACTCTATCCAATTTATGAAATGTGCTTAGGGAATCACAGGTGTAATAATTTGGGCTTTGTCTGTAATTACAAATTTGTGTTTGCTTTCTACAAACTGCTGTTATTTGAGAAATTTTCGATTGCAAGATTAGTGATTTCCCTGAGATGGTTAGAATGGAAAATAATTGAACACAAGAGGCAGCATGATATTGGCTAAAACATCCTGGCCAGGCAGGCTGTGGACCTGGGTGTGCTGGGCTGTGGGAGCTCAGGAGTGGCACTCATTCTCTCTGGATACTCTATCTTCATCTGTAAACCAGAATGACCTTTGAGAGAGCTTTCATTTCTACAAGTCTGACATCACTTTTCAAAGACTCCAGTATATCACCAAAATCTCAAAATTGGTTTGGCTTTACCTCTGGGCTGTTGATAATGGATGATTTCCCCCATTTTATGCCTTGCTATACCTTATGAATTTTTGGCAAACTGCAATATTCCTTTCAAAAAAGGAAAATGATAGAATAAAGGGAGGCACTTTGTTCATTTTGCATTTACATTCTAGAATAGATGCCTGGGCCCCAGTTTCTTTGCTTCTGTACCTATTTACCATCAAGGTAGACTCCTTCGCATTGACCAAGCCCCAGACCTACCACAAGAGGCTTTGGCAAAAAGCCTGGCTGCACAGACAAAGTGAGTTTCCATCCTTAATTTGTACTACTCCTCTCTAATAAGATATTAGGCCTGTGAAGGGCACCATTCACTTGGTTTACTAAGGTCTCTGTCATAGTGACACTGAGCAAGCCAGCCTTGAAAGACCAGTTTCCAATAAATCCCACAATTTATACAGCAACATCTTTTTAACTGAGACTAATTTAGGTCTTAATCTCCCTTTGACTTGTGGGATGGACCAAGAAACCTTGTTTAGACTAAAGATTGATTCTAGGTAACTATAAATCTCTATTATTCTTATCAAGCCTTTGCATGTGTTCTCTCATCCAAGTAGAGAATAATCCTTAGGGTTGGCATCTTACAGATGGAGAAAGGTAAATTACCCTTCTAACTAGTTTCAGTTTTATCATCCCAAGAACCATTATGTTTACCTGTGATTATAATTTAAGGCTCACCCAGCTGTAGGTGTGTAAGCTGATCATTCAAAATCCACATATCCACCTTTGTGGCCTTTCTGTTTCTTTCCTCTCACCTATATAGAAGTTGTGAAACATAAACTACCAAACATTTTCAAAAGCTGTCACAGAAATTGTTAAAGCTTAAACTGCTGCTAAAGCTTTGTTGCCATAGAGATAGATTCCTATCATATCCTTCTTTTAAACTAAAGCCTGACCAGGGTATTTTTAGCAGTGGACAATAAAGTCTGTTTATTAAAAGTTGTTATTAATTTGTGCAAACAAGTTTCTGTAGTTTCAAAGCAACCGTGAATCACACATACCCATGTTGGCTGGAAATTTTTAAAAAATATATGTGTTTCCAGATCATTTTCTCTATTTTAGTGATTTCCTTCCAAAGCTAATTACTAAAGGAAGCAGGGCAGGGTGAGAAAAGAAACAGCCAAATGAAGTGAGAAAAAAAAAAGGCTAAGCTTTTTCCTTGTGACCAAGACTCAACCCTATAACAGAATGTTTTTTTACCCTGCTCTGAGAGGAACCAGTTTCATTGACTTCAGAGAGACGCTTCAGAGGAAAACTGGGTATCTCAGTCAGTAAATCATGGCAGCCTTTGGTACAGTTTCCACAGCTACAAATGAGGTCCTTGGACCAAATGGGTGGTTTCCAGATAGCTGTGATCAGTGGGGTTTGGGGGCTCTGAGCATGTGCTTTAGAGGCAGGCTGGGTTCCCCACCTTTTAGTTTTTATCTGTTACACACATTAAGATCCAGATAAGATTTTGCTAGAAAGAAGCAGGGTTTTTAAATTTCATTTATTTATTTTTGTTTAGGGTTTTTTGTTTTGCTTTATTTTGTTTTGTAAGAAAAGCTGAAAAGTGGAAGTGGTTAATGGTGTCTATAATAATAAAATGTATTGATGCCTACTAGGCGACTGGTCCCAGAGGTTCTTTACAGCCATTGCTTTTATTCCTCCCAATGACTCTGCAAGACAGACAGTATTATTTCCTTTTAACAAATGTGATCAATAACCCCAGATACACACAGTCCCTTTCCCCTCTCTTATATTCTATTCAGAAAGTTATAGGCTATAACTGAGCGAATGGTAAAGAACCTACCCTTACTGTACGCTCTTCTATTTCCTTGCATAGTTTCAAATTTTTTTCTCAGCTATAAACTACTTATGTATCCTACTGCTTCTCTTTCTCAAGAAACTGAGGATACAGGGCCAGTCCAGAAAACGATTCCCTAGAAGAACTCTCCTCACTAAATCACTAAATTCTCCTATGTATTCAATACTCATTCATTCTAAAAAGTTGTGTTTTGTGCCTTGTATATTCCAGGCACTGGAGATACAACAGCAGGTAAGACAGGCCTGGCCCTCACAGGATTTCCAGAAGTACTACTCTCAGAGCTTAGAGGTCTTTTAAATGTCCCATCAAGAGCCTTATGCTAATTTACCAGAGCAAAAAAATGAGTTTCAAAATTCTCCTCAAGACCCAGGGGACACTATGGTCTCATTGCAAACAGATAAAACTATTGTGACAAGTACACAGTCATTGACCATATGATTCAGTCACCAAGCAGCATTACCACCCAAAACAGAGTCCAGGGTCAAGAATGGAGTATTGAAGTAATTTTATTTCTAAAATTATGGGGAGGTGTATTAGTTAGCCAAAGGGGTGCTGATGCAAAATACCAGAAATATGTTGGCTTTTATAAAGGGTATTTATTTGGGGTAGAAGTTTACAGTTACCAGGCCATAAAGCATAAGTTACTTACTTCACCAAAGTCTGTTGCCATGTGTTGGGGCAAGATGGCTGTCGATGTTTGCCAAGAGTTAAGGCTTCTTGGGTTCCTCTTTTCCTGGAGCTCTGTTTCTTTCTGGGCTCAGCTGCTGTGCTCTCTCCACAAGGCCAGCTATAGATTATCAGGCAAATGGCTCTGTCTCTCTCCCAGGGGGCTTCTGGAGTGTCTAAGGAGCCATCTCTATTCCTCTGTGTTCTTCTCCTGTGTGTTCACTTCCCGGGCTGCAGCTCAAAACTCAGCATCAAAACTCTAACTCTCTTCTGGGCCATGTAGTTTTCTCTGTGAGTCCCTGCCCACCAAGGGGGTGGAGACTCAGCGTCCTACTGACATGGCCCAATCAAAGCCACGTCATTAAATCATTATGTAATCAAGTAAAAGTAAAACCTCTGAATCCATCACACTCTAATACGCCCAAAGGAAAAGACCAGTTTACAAACATAATCCAATATTTCTTTTTGGAATTCATCAATAATATCAAACTGCTGCAGGAGGGCATACATGAACTAGGACAGTGTTTCTTAATGACCTCCACCTTTCCTTCCACCCACCTCACACCCTGACCACTGTGCTTCCCTTACCCAAGATCCCTGGAAAAACTCCTTCCCCAGCTCTAGCCCATCTTGTCCTCCACCTCCTGCCTCCTGTGCCCCAGATTCCTCATCACAAAAGGCGAAACAACCAGCGTAGCGAGACAAGATCCTCCTCAGAGAGTAGGCAAGGAGAAGAAACTAAGGATGCCAAGGGAGGGAAAAGCTGGGTAGACTCACAGGTTCATGGTTGTAGCACCATCAAGAAAGCACAAAGGATTCCTGTCCACCTGCCTGAGTGAAACATGTCCCAGAAAGGGACATTCCAATCAGTGTGATCTATTTTTCACATACATATGCTCTGTTTCCAATTACTATTCAAAGATCCCTCCTTTCACACATGCACGGACACACACAATCCTCCTCTATATAGCCATGACGTGAGATGCCATCTCTTTTCTTGTTTAAAGACTCTAGATAGCTCTGCAGTCCTGAGAACTTAATTTATGAAATGGCTTCCAGCAGATCATAAAACAGATGTTAGAAATGTGAATGTCAGGAAACTCTTGCCCAGTACAAAGTATTCCAAAGTCAAGTCAAAGTTCCACAATGGGAAGAAACTGAAAAAGAATAAATCTATTCATTTTTTGTGATATTTATTAGAGATGGTCCAGAATGACAAATCTATAATCATGGCACCTTTAAATTTGGAAAAGTTAATTGTTAAAATGAATGCCCCCAACCTACAGATAAGGAAGCTAAGGACAAGAGAAGTGAAGTGCCTTGTTTAAGGTCACACAGCTAGGAAGGGACAAAGCCAAAATTCAACTCTAGTCCAGGCTCTTTAAACAAATGCAAAAGTGCTCCCTGCCAGTTCTGGGCTCACCCAGAATTGGTGTCATCACTAGTTGTGTGAAATATTCTACCAAGGCGGTCTTCCTCTTTCAGCTAGTTGAATTTTATGAGGCATCCCAAAATGGAAATGTTCTGGGACTCCTCATTATTTATCATTGGCAATATTACAAGAGGTTAATTAAACAAGGGTTTTCCCTAAGGAACACCACTTTCCTTAGGCCTTATCTCCTCCCACACCCTTCACTTCCCAAGTATCAATCCTCTTATATCTGGTTGCCTGTATCATGGTAGAAGCTGACTTTACTAATATATGCTCAGATTAAGCTTGGATAAGACAAAAGCTAAGTGCCAATTTTAATATTTTAATGGTCAGTTGAAAAATAACTTGAACATAGTCCTTCAAATGGGAAACACTGATCTTTACCACTTTTGTTTCTATAAACAAAAAAGCCATAATCCTATAATCCACTGGGAAATGTATGTTGACATCAAAATATGTAATTAGAATAAATCAGAATTTTCTATTTTACAATAATCTATTTAAGCCAATCATGTTAAAGTGTGTTTATTGTGATGGAAAAACTCCCAACTAGCAAAACTTTTCTAGATCTAGCTCTACCATCAATACCACCAATCTTTTCTTGATTCCCATTTCATTTTCTATACATTTAGGGGGAAAGGGGGGGAGGCTAGACCAGATGATCTGTCAGTTGACTTCTAGCCCTAAAATGTTCCATCTTTATGATCCCAACCACCCCAAGTGGGACCTTATATGCAGTTAAGTGCCAAAATGTTAAAACTAACTCTGGGCCTAAATCTTGAATATATTAGTTTTGTTGCTATGGTAAAGTAGTTTATGTGTTGGCAAATCCTGAAATCTATACCCCTTCCATCATAAACAGATGGTATATGCACTCAGATAGTATACAAGCCATTAGAAAGCACAATGTTTCTGCAAAAGAATAGTTACTTGCCTTCATGAAAGCGTATGGCAAATGCTCCTCCTCCATTTTAGGCTGACTGCTTTTCAAGGCAAATCCTCAAAACACCCCATTGCATTTCTTTCAGTACTTGTTAACATGCAGAAATCTAGTCCTCTTCCTTGACCAAATAAATCAAAATTCATGTGTTTGTGTGTGTGTGTGTGTGTGGGGGTGAAATCTGCATTTTTAAGAAACTCTCCAGGTGATTCTCTTGCACACTAATACTTGAAAACCACTGGCTAAGCTGCAAAGATAATGTATTTACTTCAAACAGGAAATTTTGAGATCACATATTCTTTATTTGCAGATCATCATGAATAAAAGAAAGGGGAAGAGAAAGATAAAGGAGGAAGAGAGAGACAGAGAGACAGAAAGAGAGAGAGAGAATGTACCAAGTTAAAATGATATTAATAGAGAGTCTGTCTTTCAGAAGCTTAGGAAAACAAATAAACAAACAGGAAATCCCACAGTGATGGGCATATGTCAAAGGAGCCAACTTAAAGAGCTCCTGCTGTCCGAAGTTGGAATAATTTGAGCAACAAAATAAAGTACTATTGGATGATACTGATATAAAAAAAATGATTGAATAAATACATAAATAAATGGGGTAGAACAGACAAATCTACTGTGCAGAAGAATTCCAGATAATTTATGTTCATACTCTGCCCTAAAGGAGGTGACACATAATTCCTCTCTCCTTAAGTGTGGACTGTGCATTGTGACTTCCTTCCAAGAGTGCATTATGGAAATGGGGGTGGGCTGGGGAGTAACTTAAGGTGGAGAAACCTGGCAAAAACTGTTCATTCAGATAATAAAGGGCAACATCAATAGTGATAAGTCTTGTTGACAGTATATACCCTTGATACCATGCCATGAGAAAGACACTTTATCTCATGAGAAAGACACTTTATCTCGGGGGTTTTCCTCCCCAAAATTTCATGCTAATTACAAGGGAATAAATCAGAAAAATCCCAACTGAGAGACTACAAAATACTTGGCCAGTACTCCTCAAATCTGCCACGGTCATAAGAAACACACCCAAGAGGAGCCTAAGGAGACACAATAACTAAATATGTGATAATCTAGATAGGATTCTTAGAACAGAAAAAGGACATTAGTTAAAAACCAGAAAAGTATAGACATTAGTTAATAAATAATGTGCAATTATTGGTTCACTAAGTATAACAAATGTATCATACTAATATAAGACATTAATAATAGGGGAACCTGGGAGCAAGGTAGATGGGAACTCACTGTACTATCTTCACAATTCTTCTCAAAATCTAAAACTCTTCTAAAAAACAGTTTATTTTTTTTAAAAGTGTTTCAAAAGAATTAGACTCTAAATGTGAAGAAGTTTTCAGCATAGTTTAACCAATTTAAACTTTCCTAGGTCTTAAAGAGCTCTTTCATTAGAAATCAAGTAAGAATTCTACATAAGAAAACAAAACAAAAGATATAAAAACAGTTGTAATGACTCTTCAACCTAAAAATCAGGAATCGATAACAAATTGCAACAATCAGATAAAAGTCTTTCATTTATATTCAACATCATATTATAAGCATATTTAAAATTGTCAAGGCATAAAATCTCTCCTTGATATCTATCTTCCAAAGAGTTATGTGTTTGAGAATCAATCAAAAAATAACTCCTGTGAATTTTTATAAAAGCAAATTTACTGTGAAATTACTGCCCAGAGAACAATGCTGTATTGTTATTTCCTTGAGTTCTTTTTTTATTTTTCAGTCAGAGATTTGAAATCCATCAAATGCCATAGAAAGAAATTATTTTAATTGCAGCTATAATACACTAATGAAACTACATATTATTTTCCTTTGCCCAGGTATAGCACACGGTAGGCACCTAATAAAATGTTTAATGAATGAATGAAACTGTTCCTTATTGCTTCATTCAATACACCTTCTCAGTCTGTCTCTTGACTATCTCATGGGTGTGATTATCCGTTGGTTTGGTGCCTTAGCTTTCTTCTAAATGTGTCATCTCATACCATAATCAATCCTCAGTCCCTGGAGAGCTTGTTTATTGCAGATACAGATCTCTGCATTGCTTGGACTTGTGCACATGTTTGTATATATGTGTTTGTTAAATCCAGAAGATGAAGAGAAAGGCTGCTATAGAGTATAGCTTTCTCTCCATTACCCTAACAAATACTTCTCACTAAATGCTAAATTATTGAAAGATTGAAGTGAAATTTCCTCCTCATTATCCTATCTGTGCAAATCGCATCAATATCAGTTAGATTTTTCTGCATAACAAACGACCTGAAAACTTGGTTGTTTAAAACAGTAACAATTTTATTTAGCTCATGCTTCCTTGAATTGTCTAAGATAGCTGGACGTCTTTCTTCATGCCAAACCTCATTCTACTGGAAGGTAGAAAAAGCAAGTCCCAATGCGCCATCCCTTTTTAAGCCTCTGCTTGTATCATGTTTCTAGTGTCCCATTGGTCAAAGAAAGTTACACAGATAAGTCCAAAGTTAAGGGATGGAGAAATAGATTACACCTTTTGATAAGAGAAGCAACAAAATAGTATGGTCATTTTGTTTCACTATAACACAGTTCTCAATTATCCATACTCCTCCCTTGAAAAATCCACTGACATCCCCATGGTCTCTCAAAGTCTTCCTCAATATATCAGTAGTCTCAAAATCTAGTATCTAGCAATTTGTTTCTGGTTCAGATGTAAGTGAGGCACCTTTAATGTGACACCGGGAGTATACATCCTCTTGATCAACAGACATTCAAACTTAAGAGAAGATATATTCCCTTCACACATTTAACATACAATGGTGAAACAGGGATAAAAATAACCACAACAGAGACTCCCATTCAAAAAGGGGAGCAATGGGAGGTGCACAGTATACGGATTCTGAAATCCAGCTGAACACATATTGTCAGATTACCCTTCTACTGGAACAAAGAATGTTCCTTAATTAGAATCAAATTCTGCTTCCAGAGAATTGTTCCCTTGCCCATTTCTTTATGGCGCCTGACTCCACCCTCTGTGTTCTTGCTTCAACCATCTGAGATGTCATTCCTTGGCATATGTTTGAAACTGAATAGTTTTCTCTGACTGCTTACTTCCTACTCATGAATTTAGGAACCCATAGAATTTTGTTCATTTTGAACTATCTCTGTCCATTTTAGGTCAAATTGACAGTGTTTTTGCCAATGCAACTATCTTTAAAAAAAGCTGTGTGTTTCCTATGAGTCTGATTTGCACCCACTCCATGACTGAAGAGCCACATCCACTGCATCTTTTCATAACAAGCCTCTTTCTACTTTGGATATGTCAATCTGCTGTGGGGAAATGCCTTTAAGGATCTTAGAAACACTTTTATCTAGCAAACTTTCATAAGTCTTAAATAGTCTTTTAGCAACACCCTTTATTTTATTTTTGGATTCTGGCTTATAGTAGTTGAGGAGACTGGGGATGAGAAAGTTTTATATATCAGCCCATAAAATCCTGTGTTCCCCCTTCCTATATTTCCTTTGCTTGAAACTGAATGGTTACTTTTTTTACCTTGTATGTCTCTTAAAATATCTCATCATATTAATTTAGAAGATGCTAATCAACACATTCAACAATCTGCCTGGAAATCTCCATAAACAGATCCACAAGTTCCTTGGGTACATTTTCTATCTTCCAAGTTAACACAGGTGGAAATTTTGCCAATAGTTTTGCTACCACAAAACACTGGTGTCCATTTTTCCAGTCTTCTATAACAGTTAGTCTATGCTAACATTTTCCATGTCAATATTTTTCCAACCTTGACTATTTCTTCCCTGGTTTTCTAACCTTCACTGGCCATTCAGACTCAAAGCCAATGCCACAAATTTTAGGTTTTTGTTTTGGGAGCTTCCAAGTTCTACAACTTCTTTATCAATTAGTTTTTTCTGTGTAACTAACCACGCTGAAATTTAGATATTTAGCTCATGATTTTGTGAGTGGCTGGGATGGCTGGGACTGTGCTCAAAATCATCTTTCTTACTCCAAGGTATCTTCACATGGTGTAGCTTCAAGCTTTCCAACAAGAGACAGCAAGTCTTAATGGGCAAGGACTTTTTTTTAAGTCCCATTGGCCAAAGCAAACCACATGGCTAAGCTCAGATTCAAGGGGTGGGGAAATAGACTCTACCTCTTGGTGGGAGGAGCTGCAAAATAGTGTGACCATCTGTTTCACTTTATGACACTGCCCATTATTCAAGACTCAGCTCATATTTCACCTCCTCTAAAAAGCAGTTTCTGAGTTCTGTTTTCCCTTAGATCTTCTATAGCTAGAGACCTGGGTCATAGGCCTGGCTTTATCATAGTATTGTAATCTCAGGTAAATTGTTGCATTTCTTAGAGCATGTTTCTCTTATCTATAAAATAAGAAGTTTTGAAGCAATCTTATCTAAAACCTTTTCTATCTCTAAAAGATATGATTTTACCTAAACCCACAACAGTAAAGACATTGTTTGAAACAGGAGAAAAATATGCAGCTACCCTCAAATCAAACCATGTAGAAGTACACCATCATCACTCCTGCCAACATAACCTTGAAATAAGTCTGTTTTTCTTGCCACTTAAAATGTTTTATGTTACCCATCTTCATCTTCCTAGAATCAGATCCTTATCCATAGAAAGATTTTGACTTTCACTTGACTTCATCTCATTTCTGTTTTACCTCTTAAGATTCACATCACCACCTTTACAGACACAGAACGTGGAAATCTTTTTTTTTTTTTCCTATTTAAGGTTCTAATATTGTCAGCATAAACCATAGGAAAGTTTGCAGTGCATTAAATTATTAAATATTTATTGCATACCTACTGTATGATGGGTGCTAGGGCTAACATGCTAAGCATAAATAGATGCAGTCCCTGCTCCTATTTCGTTCTGTACTGGTGGGAAACAGGTACTAATCAAAAAATCACCTAAAAGGCAACTAAATAAAATTATGGTAGCTACTTTAAAGGAAACATAATTATTACTATCAAAATATATAAAAAGAGATCTAGCCTAGTGTGGGGATGTCAGGGAATACCACCAGAAGAAGCAACATATACATTGAGGCTTTAAGAATGAGAAGAATTTAACTAGGCAATGGAGAGGGTGAGCAGTGGAGGGAGAGTATTATGAGCAGAAGGATCATTTCATCTGTGAATTGTGGAACTTGGGCAGGTTCCCTGCTCAGGTTCTGAGCCTATTCCCTCTCTGTGCAATAGGACAGTAATATAATATACCATAAGAATCCTCAGAAGGAGTGAATTAGATTCACAATGCCTGGTACATGAGTGAGTACTCAAGATATGTTTTCTTTTTTTTTTTTTTTTT
>JAQZBX010093242.1:0-12173 GCA_029593785.1 Cabassous unicinctus
TATTTTTTAATATGCAGAACTTAAACTGGGCCTTAGAAGTCTTTAAAAAGGAAAAGGATAAAGTCTGACTTTGCCCAACCACTTTGGACCTTTGCTACCAGAAACTCATGTTAAAGTTCATAGAAACAGTTAACATAGCTAAGTACCTCTGAAATATCAAAGTGAAAGTCCAGGGTTTTTCCAGGTAATTCCTTAGAGGCACTAGTCCATACTCGATGTATTTCTATTTTTGAAAGATCACTATGCTGGTAGGAGGGCAAGACGAGGCTGGCAGACCTAGAAACTACCAACTTCAAGATATTCAAAGCTTCTCTCCAGTGAACACTCTGCAGGGAAGAGAACAGTCAGTGGTTAAAACTAATGAATTTTTTAAAGTTACAGTACTACTGTTGAAACATCTTACTACCAGTCAGAAGTCACCAATTTAAAACACTCAGGAAGTTCCCTGATAAATAAAAGACAAATAACATGAAAAGACTATTTATGTAAGATGAGCTATCTTTCAGGAACAAGCAAATAGAAAGTGACCAAATTTAGTCTATACTCAAATAAACAGAAGTTTAAAATAATGGTGTACCTCCTTAATTTGAGGAAAAAAGTCTCCAATTCATTCTGTCCTATTGACCACTGCTCTTTCTCAAAGCCCCCCACCCTCCAGCTCTCAGCCTTCCTTGGAGCTTTTCCAGTGCTCTGCCCCCGCCCGCTCTCTTTCCTTCCTGGGCTGCCTGTGCTCTGCTTCTTGCTCTCCGTCTTCCTCACGGTCCAACCCAGAACCCTGGAGCCATTCTCGACTTTCCCCCTTCCCCCTCGCCGTTCCTGCGGGCACTGGCTGTTTCAGTGGTGACTTCCCTAGTCTCCCTGTCTCCAGGCCCTCGGGAAGTCCATCGTACCCCTTCCAGCTAGCGTGGTCTTTCTAAAACTCCCCACCCAAACTCCTTTGGGGGTTCCCCATTCCAGCCAGGGTAGAGCCCACACTCTGAGCTTGGCCTGCAGGGTAACCTCCCCAGGCTCCCACTTCGAGGTCCCCTGACCAGGCAAGGTCTCTCAACCTCTGAGCCACAGCTCATGCGTACCCCTCATCTTCTCTTTATGAGCTGATCAAACTCCAACTCTTCCTTTAAGACAGTTTTTTCACCATCTTTGCTCCCTGACAACCCCCAGGCAGACTGAGCTGCTTCTCCCACAAAAAATAGACACAGATGAAACAATTTGATTCAAGATATTTATTTATTGCCCAGGCTTTGGAGTCAAAGTACTCCAAATAAAACACATTTCCTTTGCTGTTAAATTCTGCCCAAGGGAGGTCATAGTTTGCCACTGTTAAAGCTAAGAGATGGAGTCCCAGAGGTGGTCCAGAGGCCTAAAACAGAATAGGCAGCCTAATGTAACAATGAAATGGTGCACATGGCTAGTAGTGAGATGAGCACCACCCCGTCCCGTGGGAGTGCCTGAACGCCTGAATGCCTACCATAAGGCACAGCTGTTATTTGAGTAAGGCCACCTGAAGTAGGAATAAACTAATGCTTGAAAATCACTTTGGCATTAAATAATTTCTGCAAGTAATGCAAGTGATGATAGAAATGTCTAAAATTGATGCAGTATGGCACTGTTGATGAGTGTAACCAGAGAAATCCTAGCACCCGCCCTTGAACCCTGCAACTCACCAAGTACGCTGCTGAGAAGAAACAGAGGACCAAACAAGATGCGGGGAAAAGGATGCCTATCTCCTGAGCTTCGTCTTCCCCACCCAACCCCAGCAGTGGGCCTGCACTGCTTTCCCAGGTCCTTGGGGTGCCCTTCTTCAGTCTTATTTCAGATTGACTTCTAGGCTCCAGAAAGTTGTTCTGGTCTGTTTGCACTCTCAATACTTGTTTATTTTTATTTCCCTTTATTTATTCCTTTCAGGTACTCTCTGACTTTGAAGACACAATCTGTAGGTGCTTACTGATGTTTACAAAGTGTCTGACTTAAGAAGATTGCCTGATTACAATGAAACCAACACACGGACTTTGAAGGCAGCTCCACTATTTACTAACTAAGATCTTGGGGCCAGTTTCTGTTTCCTCTCTCTCTCTCTCTCATTTTAAGCATTTTATTATGGAAACATTCCAATACACACAGAAACAGAGAGATGAGTATAGCGAAGCCCCAGGTACTCTGCACTTATTCGCTGTTTGTCCTCTTGCTTTATTGACCCCCCCACACTCTTTGTTAGTTGGTTGGACATCTTGCAAGTTTCTTGACCTTAGTTCTCTCAACTGAATCTCAAAGTGGTGACTTTAATCTTCCAATAACCCTTCGTGTGTGAAACACCTGGCTGAGTGCCTGGAATGGCAAGTTCCTTCTCCTGCTCTCTTCCTTTGAAATGGAATAATAAACGGAAGACCTTGCTCAGGCCCTCCCAGCCCCCAGCCCTCCCAGCAAGGCTCACACCGAGCCTGTGAGCCCAAAGAGGCAGAATGTATCCCTCTGAAGGCTCAGGAAGGCCTGGGCTTTGTCTTCTCCTTCCCTTCAGCATCCCATCCAGGGTGTGGTCAATGTCCACTCTTCACTGTGCCCAGGCTGTTGGGATGGTGAGAGCTCGGTGTGGTCACTGAACCACTTTGCAGATGCAGAGCCAAGTACGAGCTACGTGCAAAGCCTCGGTCTCTCTGGAATGACCTTCTGGAAACATCCTGGTTCATAAGGAAAGTACTCAAATACTCACTTGCACATATTTTTCAATGGTCTTCAGAACTTCCACATTAAACTGCTTTACAGGAACAACCGAAAGGTCCATGTAGCTGAGCAGGCTGTGGATTTCCTGGAGGAGGCACTGCTGCATACTGGGGAGGCCCTTCTCCAGCAACTATGAGACCAGGAGGGTGAGACACAGGGTGAGTCAGTGCTACCCCAGAATTTCACAGAGGAGGACCAGTGTTGCTCAATATCTCATGACTGCACATTTCCATAGGAGGTAAAATAAATTCCTAACTACTAAAGAAATGAAGATAGCATCAGAGGCAACGTGGGTAGGTCTGAATACATAAGCTGAAAATTCACACATGAAATACAACAAAATTAGCCTTAAAAGGAATCATCAAATGGTATTAATGATAAAAAATGTAAATTAAAGCAAAAGATACAAATTGCCAGTTATCAAATTGGTGAAGATTGGAAATCCTTTTTAGTACTGGTGAAGAAACAGGTATTCTTACACATTGGTGAAAGTGCATATTAGGCAATTTGGCAGTGGAGATAAGAGTACTAAAAAGGTTCACATCTTATGAAATAATTACACTTTTAGGAACTTCTCCCAAAACCAGAGATAAACACAAAGATTTATGTATGAGATTTCACCATGGCATTATTTATTATGATTAAAAAAAAAAAATACACAAAATCCCTGTGAGTACTTAGGGAAATGTATGATAAGATATTATGTAGTCAATAGAAAATGACATTTTTAAAGTTAGTAAAGGATATCAGATAATATTAAGCAAAAAAGGATAAACAATTGTCTATATAACAAATGATGCCAATATGAATGTGAATGTGTGTGTTATATAAAAATAAAATTGGAAGGAAATCCAACAAAATGTTACTAGTGTTTCTCTCTGGATAATATATTTTCAGTGATTTTTCTTTTCTGTACCTTTCAAATTTTCTGTTATGAACATATACTGCTTTTTAACCAGGAAAAATATTAATGATACTTTTTAAAAGGAAAGCAAAACAATGAGAAAATATATGTGACAGACATCACTGATAAAACTTTCCCATTCAAAGTAAAGAATGGATAGAAATAATCCAAGTGAACGCTTAAATACCAAATGGCGAAAGAAACAATTGAGTAGTACACGTGAGGAAATAAAACAATTGCACAAATCTATTGTGTGGAAAAATGAACATCTTCACTAGAAAGGAAATACATAAAGAAAATAATTTTTAAGTACCAACCTGAAGTATTAAACTGAAAAAAAAAAAAGGAATGATAAAATTCAGTGGGGATACAAGAAAACAGGAATCTTTATACATTGTTTGCAGTGTTGTAAATCGGGATGGTCTTTGAGGAGATAATCTTCCTCATGTGTGGAAGAATGGAATGGCATATCCATGCCCTTTGATGGATAATTCTGCTTTGGGAAATGTGACCAGAAGAAATGATACACATATAATTTCATTAAAGATCTACAAAACATGACTGCTTGCAATAGAAAAAACTATGAACATAACAACAAGAGGGGGATAGTTAAGCAAATCGTGTTACATCAGCATTATAGAATTCCAGTTACTAATAAGGACAAATGTGAGCTCTTCCCACACATGGAAACACACACACACACAGTTACTGTTAAGTGAATAGAGAAGGTCCAATGGAAATCCTGACGACTGCTCTGTGAAGTTATAAGTATGTGCCTGGGCACGCCAGCAAGAGAACTGGAGCAGTTGAAGTAGGAGCTCAATACATATGACAGATGGTTCTTTTGAGGAAAGAGGGAAGTCATTTAGGCTCATAATACTTTTTTTTGGCAACAGTTTTGGGATAAGGGCTGAATAGAACAAGTTAGGAAACACATCTATGGTTTTGAAACCTTTATATTTAGCAGTTTACATGTTTTGCCTCCTTGTTATCTCAAACTTTACCTTCTTTTTAAACAGGCATCATGTTTCTTCATAAACGGCTGCTTGCCTTGGCATCCCAGCACTTCCTGCGTGAAGGGTGTGTGCGTGCTCGCTCTGCCACTCTTGTGGGAACAGGTGTGAGCAAGGGGATCGGCAGAGCATGGAGCAGCACCTGTGAGAAGTGCTTTACATGCCAGGGGTGGGGTGTGGAAAGAGCGAGTGGGTCCTGGGCCGATGAGGATCTGAATACCATCCACACTGCAAATCAAAATCCTGCGGTGGGCTACTCTGAGTGCCGAGGGTAGGGTGTCTACCAGCACAGGGCAGACTGTCTTTCAGTCTTGTGGACCCTTTCAGAAAGATTCTTTGATTCTTTTTTTCAGATTCTATGATCTAGCTGGTCCCTGGATTGGTGACATAACTAAAAGAAAAAATTAGGATAGATTGTCTGTCCTTGTGTCTTCTAGAAAGGCCCTAGTGAGAGGTGTAAATGCATACCCCAAAGGAAATGCTAAAACAAGGTATCTCTCTCGAATCAATCATTTGCCTCATAGATTTCATGACCTTGTGTATTGTATTAGACTTTTTGGGGACTAGAGTTGCTAAATGGAACATGTTTCATTGTTTGGCCAATATGCTGTGTATTTTGAACACCAATATACACAAAGGGCAGAGTAGGGTTTTGCAAAGTATGTGCAGGAAACATTTGTTTGAGGATAAAAATCCTATTCCAGTTTTAAAAACAAATATAAAAGGCAAAGTTAAAAGTTTATTTCAAAATATGTGCTTTGTTAATCAATTCAGAGCAAACCATTAAACATATCAAGCCACATAACTCCTTAAAAAATATTTGGAAACCCAGAGTAATGAGAATAGAATGCGTGTGCATTTAAGTTTGGAGTCAACTCTACCTAGGTGATATTATTGATGAATTCCAAAAAGTAACATCAGATTATATTTGTAAACTGGTCTTTTCCTCTGGGCATATTAGACTGTATTGGATTCAGAGGTTTTACTTTTACTTGGTTAAATAATGATTAAGGCTTTGATTGGGCCACATCAGTAGGACGTTGAGTCTTCACCCCCTTGGTGGACGGGGACTTACAGAGAAACCACACCACAGAGAAGGGAATTTGGAGTATTTGAGCTGGAGCTCCGGAAGTAAGCACACAGAGGAGTTTAGTCATGAGGAAAGAGAAAAGGGCCTGGGAAGAGAAACAAGCCATTTGCCTGATAGTCTACAGCTGGCCTTGTGGAGATAGCAGAGGAGCTGAGCCTGGAGAGAAGCGAGCCCCGGGAAGAGAGGAACCCAGGAAGCCTGAACCCTCACAGATGTTGGCAGCCATTTTGCTCCAATACGTGGCCATAGACTTTGGTGACGGAAGTAACTTATGCTTCATGGCCTGGTAACGGTAAGCTTCTACCCAAAATAAATACACTTTATAAAAGCTAACAGATTTCCGGTATTTTGCATCAGC
Source organism: Cabassous unicinctus (assembly GCA_029593785.1). NCBI lineage: Eukaryota > Metazoa > Chordata > Mammalia > Cingulata > Chlamyphoridae > Cabassous > Cabassous unicinctus. The sequence goes on from JAQZBX010093242.1 coordinate 6,084, forward strand.
AACCCTTTGGCTAACTAATACACTAGGTTTAATACTTAGGCTGGCTCTGGCTCCTTAAACTTGTGGCAGAGTCTCAGATTCTTTATTAAAATAGTATCAACATCAACAGGTGGTTGTAAGGATTTAAAATGATGCTGTATAGCATCTATTATAATATATAATAGGTTGTCACAAAATGGAAGCTAAGGATACTGTTATCAATTCCATTTAAACATTTTACCAATGGGAGCTAGAATAAATTTTTAGCCTGAATTTAACAGCTTACCTCTGCCAGGTAGGTAACCATGTTCAAGGTAATGTCAGCATATGCTTCATGAAGGTAGCGGCAGACCACGTTGACCCAGGTGGCACAGTCCCTGGTGTAGCTGTGTGTTTTGTAAAGGGTCATGACATGTGCAAGATTTGAGAGTTTGGGGTTTTTCTCTTCCAAACATACCTTGTAAGATAAGAAAGTCAGTTAGGTATAAAATAATAGCCTGATGAATAGGAAAAAATGGTAGCAACTTTGCTATAAGTCTCAGCAGTCAGGAAAGCAGATTTATACTTTTTTTTTGTAGGCTGTAAAAATTATATTAAAGCTAATATAATTTTCACAGATTCTTTCACCTGTTTCTTTCAATAATGAAACCAAAAAGGACAATCTACATCAGCCACCCAGAGATGTATATTGTTATTGACATCAATATTATTTTCAGGTTTTGTGAAAATCATTGCCCTCTCTGGGCCTGGAAATTTCATCTGACATCACCCCTTCCTGAAGTCCCATGAAGTTCTGCCTGAGTGTGAAACTGTATCTCATACCTGAGCAATCCTTTCGGCTATCTCCTTACAGAACTGATTAGGATTTTCAAAATGTTGAATCAGCTGGGGCAGTAGACACAAGACATTCAGTGGAAACCCTGGATTAAAGAAGACAATGGGGATAGCTGCAGACAAGGTGCATTTTAACCACTAACAATGGGAAGGCATATTGTAGTTTTTATTCTGAGGGGATGCAAAACGAATCTCTGTGAAGCAGCTTTAACATGGTCTAACATAAATCCAGGAAAAATTTATAACCACAACGGCAGCAGCTACAAAGGAGGCACTGAAGAGGATTTGTAATTTTAAGATACAGTGAGTACCTTGTTAAGGACTGTTTGTGAATTAGGGAGAGTGGCATAGAATTTTAAGATCATTGAAATGAACTGAAGCTCTAGTTTGAATTTTTTTATCAAACACATATTTTAAGAAAAGTTGGTATGAGAGGAAGTAGACCAATCAATTTTAGGTCTTACCTATATAATTGAAAAAATTTTCAAATTGTGATGAATGCCTTAACATCACTGTGTTAAACTCTAACTTCATGAAAAGAATTCTGGGTCACATGTCATGGTATTAAAAATCTAGTTTGTTGATTTGGCTTAATTCAAAATAATAGGGAACCAAGACAATTTTCAAGGAGGAAAGAAAAGCAAAGAAAAAGAACAGATTTGGGAGTTAAGAAATCAGGGGGAAATGTCTATACAAGAGCAATGGATTGAACTAACTATAGCTGCCATTTGATCTTGAAAGTATAAAGAGATGACTAATATACATATGACCTCTTCCCCATTTATGCTATTGTCTTAAAAATATCTTCTATGCTATAAATAGTTGACTTACATAATATAAAATTTTAAAAGAAAAAAAAAAAACTATTCTCAAGGAACCATTTCTAAGCAGAATTGTTAATTACAGTAAGTCTACATTATCTTATTACACTAAACGTGAATGCAACAACCACTGAAACTTGTAAGAGAGCAAGCGATGCTGGCTTTACCAATAGCCTGGGATGAATCCACCATGGATACTTTGGACACTGGTGTCAGCATACTGAAAAGGTGCAGTGTAAGGTCTGTTGTGGTGAGGGATGTGAATCCTTTCAGGAGCAGCTGCTGCAACCCTGAGAAGTCGGCCCACTTGAGCTGTGCCTGGAGTTTTTCAAGTTTTTCTCGGTTCTCAGCTTTGTCAAGTGGCATGTGAGCCAGTAGTCTATTCAATAGCCTTAAGGCCATCAGATACTCAAACTCAAAATCAGACTCCATCAAGGCCACTGTGACCCAGAAGATAGTGGCCAACAGGTTGGTTGGATGGTTTATGTGGGATGGGTCAGTGAGGCTCTCTTTCAAGGAGGATGAGCTTCTGGTTTTTGGGGAGAGACCTTGTTGGGTACAAGCCTGAATTCTGTCCAGTGTAGCACTTCGAGGTGGGTCTGAAGATCGATCGACAACACCAAACTTCTTGGGTACAGAGAAACTTCTCTGATGCCGGCTACGTTCTGCAGTAGTTGTACTGCCACCAGCAGTTCCAGGGTTCACATTCAGTTGTCCTGTGCTCTTTCTGCTTGCTGTTAGTTTTGTGCTAGAGCTTAAATCTGGTGATGATGAGCTGGGTATAAAAATAAATATGTTCTAATTGTAATACTATCATCAATTGTAACAAAGGTACCATAGTAATGCAAAGTGTTATAATAATAGGGGTGGAATATGGGAACCCTGTATTTTCTGCAAGATTTTTCTGTAAACCTACAACTTCTCTAATAAAAAATATATATATTTAAAAAAAGAAATCAGCATACTATTGTCAAGCAATAAGTAAATAAATAAAGTTCATTAGAATGTCAACATGCTCCAGTGAAAAGCCAGTCCTTTCAAGTGCACTAAAAAACAATAAAGGGAGGGAAAGAATTCTTGGGGAATGCTGCTTTCTATGAATTTCTTTCTCACCAACAAAACAAAAACAAAACCCAATACTGACTCCAGAATTTGAAAGTCTGAAGAAACCAGCAGTTGGCCTTAAAGTTTGTTGAATTTACATTTACTTTTTGTTTGAATTTTGGTAAGGCCAATTAAAATTGGAACAAAGCCAATGAGATATAAGAGAACTAGAATTCTAACTCAATTTCAAGCAAGATGAACTCAATTACACAAACAGAATATGGAGTCATGAAATGGGTTATTAAACATTGAGAGTAACAACAACAAAAATAGACAGAAAGATCATAAGGTAAGTTTTTAAAATAAAGTGAACATTTATTTCAACTGTTTTTCTAGTGATGGTGCAGATGAGTTTATTTTTTTTTTTTAAATAACAGATGAGTTTTATACTTGTTCAATGAAAAAAAATTAGTTTTAGTTTCTGTTTATCAATGTAATAAGTTAATTATTGTATAAAATATGAAAAAATATTAAAGACATAAAGAAGGAAATTAAAAATCACTGATACTTATATCATTTAGAGGTAATATTTTGGTGTCTGTCTTCCTGGTGTTTTAAAAAATATATATTATGTGTGTGTATTTGTACTTTCCCGTTTTTTACTTGAGAAAATATCAAATACTTTTTCATGTCATAAGCAGTCTTCAAAAATTGTTTGTTCTTTGGATTTTGCCCAAAGTCCAGGCATTTCTCAAGTATTCAGTAGTGTATACTTGCTTTTAAAATGTCATTAAGCTGATTCTCACCGAGATAAAACAGTTAAGAGATCACTGTTCTTTAAGCAGTCTGACAAGTTATCCACGGCTGCTTCCAAGGTAAGGAGGGCTTCCATTACATAACCCTGCCAAACACACAAAACCAACAGTTTTTTACTTCTTAACTTCTGTTAACTTCCTGATGAAGACACGTTTAATTAAAGCAAACTTTACTCAAATGTTAGTGTCACTGAAAGCTAGACAGTCATTATTACTTTAATTTACTAAGTCTAAAAAACAGTTTGTAAAGGCCACTTGGGAAATTCAGGTGGCTTAGGAGTTAGCAGACACACATCAAGAACTAGTATTTCCCTAGGTCCAAGGTTCTCAACAGAGGGATCTCATTTGAAACACAACAGGGAGAGGGGCAAGGCTGAGGGCAGCCAGCCTCGCTTCTTTGAGGGGAATGATGGGCGTTTGAAATAGAGAGCTGCACGTCTGAAAGTCAGAGATTCAGAAATGAAGTATGGGAAGGGCTGTGCCTCAGAGGCTTTTCAATCAGCACCTCCCATGGTCAGAAGGAGGACAAGAAACTAAGGGTGACAAGTGTGCGGGCTTCCTGATATGTAGGAATGTTTCTAATGGAAAAAAAGGGCTGGGCCCAAGCCACAAAGCCTGTAATGCCCTTGACTTCACCTACCCAGCTCAAAATCTCTGGACCCTACCTGCAGGGTTTCTCGTGCAGCTACTCTCTTTGCTACTTCTTCAGCTCTTCTCAGTCTCCTGAAGGCTAACCATACAGAGAGTGGTAGCGCTTTGCATAGATATGATGGAGATCCCTGCTCTGGGTAGGGAGACTGTACAACTGCATCCTAGGTTGGTGGCAAAAACCTCAAACAATACAACCCCCCCTCCCCAAGAAAAAACAAAAACAAACCCAAACCCTAAAACCAACAACAAAAATTACAAAGAAGAAGCCACCAAAAGATTTTCAGTTGTTGGCTTCAATAAAAGAGTATCTGTTCAATTTCTAGAACAATGCTCCTCGGAGTGATTTTTGTAAATATAAAAGTCACCTCTAAGAACACTGTATAAATTGTACATGTCCAAATGGCTAGAATAATTGGCAAGAGAAAGGAGATTCAAAGAAAACTGTTAGCTCGTATTTGAAATGGAGAGAAGGATGAGTTCCTTTGTCTTTCCTTCCATACCTGAATCTCATCTCCATGCTCTCCAATCACCTCCACCAGTCTCGAGAGAAGGTCAGAAAGCGCATGAGCTGACAGAGGTTGCTTGAGGGCCCTGAATATCTGGAAAGACCGCCCAGCATAGTGTCGCGAAGAGCTTGCCAGGGCAGTCTGTAAGGCAACTTCACTCAAGTGTTGCTCCAGATGGAAACCTAGGACAAGAAGAGCCCAGAGAATAGGTCAGCCTCTGAACTGCATCAAACTTGGGGCATCAAAGTTACCTGTAAGTTTAAAACAGACTAACTGGACAGAACGATCTGCTGGTGGTACTTATTTAAAAATGAATCCTTTAAAAATAAAAAAACAAATTACTTGAATGTGTGTTAGGGAGGCATGGTGCAGAGCAAAGAGCACAAGCTTTGGAGCAAGATGGTCTTGGTTTTGAATTAGGGGCTTTGTGACTCTGGGAAAGAAACTTATTCTCTTCCATGATTTTGTTTCCTAATCTTGTTCTTTTTTTACACTTTTGATTTTGAAATAATTTCAAACTTACAGGAAAATGACAAATGTAATTCAAAAAGAATAGAGAGAGAGACAACCAGCAAGATGGTGGCAGAGTAAGGAGCTCCTAGAGTCAGCTTATGCTACAGGGCAGTTAGTAATCATACAGAGCTGTCTAGAACACCTGTTTGGGGGCTCCAGACCAGAAGAGCATCCTGCAAAATCCTTGAAGGAATGGAAGGAGGAGATTGCACATCGGCAGAGAAGATTCGTAAGTAGAGCACTCCATGCCCTGGAGGCCGGTCCCCATCCTCCACTAGCCGTACAAGCCGCCTTGGGAGCTGTTCCATGGCTGGAATTGGAAGCACCACTTCCCAAACACAGGAAAGGAAGAGATGGTTGGCCACTGACTCCAGCTATTGATGAGGAAATTCGGTGGGCTAAAATATAATCCTAAGAACAACTAAAGTTTGAACCTGTCCAAGTCAGAAAGAGGCCAGTAGCTGCCATTTTTTTTTTTTAAAGATATTTATTTATTTATTTATTTATCCCCCCCTTGCTGCTTGTGCTCGCTGTGTCCATTTTGCTGTGCGTTTTTCTGTGTCTGCTTGTCTCCCTTTGTTGTATCGTCATGCTGCATCAGCTCACCAAGCCGTGCGGGCCGGCTTGCCTTCACCAGGAGGCCCCGGGAATCGAACCCGGGGCCTCCCATATGGTAAACGGGAGCCTATCGATTGAGCCACATCTGCTTCCCAGTAGCTGCCATTTTAACTCTGCCCCTGACACCAGGGGAAGAGGGGCTGACTGAAAATCACAGTGCTGGCAGGGACCGGTTTCTTTCCATCTAGATCAGATTGCAGCTCTAGCCTAAGCCCCAGGCCCACCTCGGGCAGGGAGGAAGCTGGGGGAGCTGTGCCAGCCTCTCTGGGAAACTATAGGCCACATGCGGAGGCCGGTGATCATCCTACT
>JAQZBX010093243.1:0-12689 GCA_029593785.1 Cabassous unicinctus
CTCTTAGTACTGTAACACCCAGACTCAAGCACACCGATGTATCCATTTACTGAACTGTGGGACCTGACCAATGCCTTAGCAGTCTGATCAGGTTTATGGAAGGAATGCAATTGGAGAATCAAAACTCCCTGTTTTGGAATAAGGACCTTTGGAAACAATTGGTGGAGTGGAAAAGCACCATTTATGTTTCCCATGTTAATGTGCATGGGAAGAACCCATGACACAATGAACATCATTGGAATGGCCTGGCTGAAAAAGGATGCAGTGAGATGTTTTCCTAATCTGACAAGGCTGGAGTTCCTCCTGGGAGAGAGGTTGAGGATGAGTCCTGTCTGGAGGATTAGGACTATGAATGCACCTTCAGTGACATCTTTGAAATAACTGAAGTTTCCATGGCTGCTTCTACTACTTGGTGGATCCACCAGCAAATTGACCATGAAAATTCTGAAACCATGAAATTATAGGCCCAAGAAGATGGAATACCTCTCTCATTAAATATAGACTCAATCAACCATTTTCCAAGAGAGGTGTCAGGTACAAGCCAGAGGCCAAAAAGGACATTTAGGGGCTAATTTCAAAGGGACCACACCAGGCTACCCATGGCTAGTGGACTATAATGGCCCTCTCCCACCATCCCAAGGTATGGCCCCAAGTGAAGGAACAGCCTGACCACATCTTAAGCCACAAACCAAGAACAAGCAATCCCAGCTGCTTATCAGGACAGGAACTTTCAGTGGAAAGTCCTTTCCCCCCTGGGTTGTATAAATACCCACTCTTGGACAATACAGACATCCCTTCTCCTTGACATGTAGTGGAGAATGTATAGCTGCCATCCAACATTAATATGAACAGTTGGCCTCCCTATTGGATAGTGAGATCTCTTGCTCTGCTCTTTTGGACCTTTTGTGCTATGTAAGTATTAAAGCAGTCATCTGCTGAAAATTTTTGTTGTGCCTGGGCTTTTGTTCCTACAATAAACTTTTAGCAACTAACTCCACACCCATGTGTTCCTGGGATTTTCCCTGTTGGAAGGTTTTTGATTACTGATTCAATCTCTCTACTTATTTGTCTGTTGAAATCTTCTATTTCTTCTTGAGTCAGAGAAGATGGTTGGGTGTTTCTAAGAATTGGTCTGTTTCATCAAGGTTATCTAATTTTGTCATTCAGTTGTTCATAGTGTTCTTTTATATAAATCCTTTAATTCCATGCCATTGGTAGTAATATTCCTCTTTTAATTTCTGATTTAATTATTTGCATCATCTCTCTTTTATTCTTTGTCTAACTTTTTAAAGAACAACTTTTGTTTCATTCATTCTATCCATTGTTTTTCTTTTATCCCCTGTTTATCACCACTGTAATCACTGGTATTTCTTTCCCTCTGCTCACATTGGGTTTAGTTTGCTCTCCATTTTCTAGATACTCTATTGGTGAGATAAGGTTTCTTATTTGAGATTTTTATTTTTTTTTAATGTAACATTTAGAGTTATAAATTCCCCATGCTATAAATTTTGGTATGTAGTGTTTTGAATTTCATTCACCTGAAGATTTACTTTACTTTTCGTGTGATTTCCTGTTGGTCCCATTGTTTGTTTGAACATTGTGTTTAATTTCCAAATATTTTTGAAATTTCCCTTTGTTTTAAACTGTGGGAATTTATTAGCACATAAAAAAAGTCCAAATCAATTTGTCATCAAGGCAATACTTTCTTCCTAAAGACTGGCATTCTGGGGCTGGCTTACAGTGATCCATGGTCTTGGAGTATTCTGTCATGTGGAAATGCACATGAAGGCCTCTCCTGGTCTCTCCCTTCTTTTCAGGGTTTTTTTTGCATGTTTTTTTTTTTTTTCACCTTCAGCTTTTGCTTCCTTTGGCTTTTTCTCTGTTTGAATTTCATTTCTCTTTCAAAGGACTCCAGCAACAGGATTAAGACCCATCCTCACTGAGGTAGGCCACACCTTAAGTGAAGTAACCTCATCAATAGGTCCTATTTAGCCATAGGTTCACACCCACAGGAATGGATTAAGATCAAGAATATGTTTTTTTTCTGGGGTGCATAGCTCCAAACCACCAAAGTATACAGTTGTTTTCTTTCAGCACCATATACATTTGTTGCACACTGCCTCTTTCTTCCATGGTTTTTGTTTGCTTGTTTGTTTTAGGAGGTACTGGGGATTGAACTTGGGACTTCATACATGGGAAGCAGGTGCTCAGTCTCTTGAGATATATCTGCTTCCCCTCCATGGTTTCTGATGAGAAATCAACTTGTAAACTTATTAGGACCCCTTAGTACATCACATTCACAACTTGATTACTGTGTATCTGGGTGTGTTTCTCTTCGATTTTATCCTGTTTGGGGTTCATTGGGATTTGTTTTATTTTCTTAGCTGCTAAAATACACACCATATGTTTTGGCTTAAAAAATAGGAATTTATTGGATCATGATTTGGGACCAGAAACGTCTAATATTGAGGTATCAGTAAGGTGATGATTTCTTTCAGGAGACTGGTGCTCTGATGCTGGCTGCTAGCGATCCTTCATCCTTGCCTTTTTCTGTCACAAAGAGTTGCACAAGGTGGCATCTTCTTTCTTTTCTGTGTTCCACTGACATCCAGCTTTTGGCTATTCTCATGACTTCCCTCTGTCTGACTTTCACACTGCTTGTTAAGGCCTTCAGTAATCTGGATTGAAAAAATCAACTCTGTGATTATACTGAGAGCTGTTGATTATGCATTTTGAATGGATAGTATGGTGTGTGAGTATATGTCAATAAAACTGATTTTAAAAAAAAACATGATTCAGTTGGACTACACCTTACCTAAAGTTACCTCATCAAATGTTTCTGTTTGCAATGAGTTCATTTCCATGGGAACTGATTAAGTTTAAATACATGATTTTATCTGGTACATATTTCAAGGCACTACAGGCTTCTTTGTTAGCTTTATTTTTAAGGAAGTTTTATATTAAAGAAAAGTTACATCAGAAATATTACCATATACCCACCTTGTATTCCTCCCACACTTTCCCCCATTAACAGCATTTTAAATTTGTTTGGCAAATTTGTTATCATTGATAAACAAATATTGAAACATTGTTGACTATGTTGTATAGTTTACATTATGATTTATACTTTGCACTGTATAATTTTGTAGGTTTTGGCAAAATGTGTAATGATCTGTATCCATCCTTTCATTATCAAATAGAACAATCTAATGTCTCCAAAATGTCCCCTGTTAAACCTATTCTTCCCTCATCCTCCCCTCAGAACCGTTGGTGACCACTTTCTTTATATTAGTGTTACAAGAAGTTCTTCTATTCCTAGAATTATAATGCCTGCTTTAGTCAATGGTTACATTCTTTCCTTATGTTTGTGCATTCTTCAATCTTGAAGATTTGGAGATGGTGATACCCACTCTGCATCCAAGTGAAAAGAGGCTTAGATCCCATGGGACAGATGGATAGAACTGTCTTGCTTGCAGAACTACAGGCTTCTTGTATGTGCATATTCATGACTTTCTTACCATTTTCTGAATATGTATGTGATTATTTCTTTTAATATTCCTTTTGCCCCTGTCTCTCTTCTCTCTTTCTTCTCTTCTGGGACTCCCATAAAGTGTACATTGGTACATTTAATGATGTCCCATACATAGATTAAGTTCTTTACATACTTTTTTAAAATTGTTTTTTCTTTCTTCTCCTCATCCTTAATCATTTCAATCTCTTGTCTTTGATATCATTGATTCTTTCTTCTGCCAGCTTTTATCTGTTATTTCTATCACTTAAGGAATCTTTAATTTTGGTTACTGTAGTCTTCAACTGAAGTATTTCTATTTGATTCCTATTTAAAAATTATATTTCTGAAAATCCCATATTGCTCATACATTATTTTGCTAAAATATTTTATTTTATTCTCTGTGCTTTGTTCTTTATCTCCTTGAGCATACAAAAGACCATTTTTTAAATTCTTTGTCTGGTATACCTAAAATCTATCTTCTGCCTTTATGATTTCTGTATTTTTGTCTTGTTTCTTTTCCTGTTGTTTTTTTTTCTTTTGTCTTATTATTTTTGTTGTTTTCTGCACATTTTAATAATTCAAAGCATTAACTCTGGGAATTATCCCATGAGCTGTCTATTCCTTATTTTTGTATTAAACTAGTGATATGACAGATTTATTTGAATGCCAGGATCTAACAAAAATGAATCAATGCAACAAACACCAGTTACATGTTTTGACAATGGACTCTATATTGGCTGGTGATCTCTGTTAAAAGTTTGAAAGCATTGAAAAGCAGGATAGGATGGCCCATACAATGAATGAGCCATTCATCATTCAATCATTACAAAATTAATTGGGCATATCTTTGGTATTTTTAATGCTCTGCCAATTAAGAACTGACATTTTTAAAACATAAAAAATCAAGAAGATCAGCATGAGCTGAATATGAAGTGTAGGGTCTTCTCTGTCCTTACTGAGCTTGCACCTTTCCTCGACTTCTGCCTCTGCATGACCCTAGGGATTCCCCCATTAACAGGAATTACTTAAATGTTGCTTTTACATTCTTTGAAATACTCCCTTCCTGGGTACTCCAGTGTATGAATTAAAGCAAGTGATCCTTTGCCCCAGGTGATTTTGACTTGTTTGATTCTTACATTGCTTTAGCTATCAGCATGTTGTTTCTGCCTGAATGACAAGTACTGGGAGGCCAAGACTAAGACACATTTACAGGTTCAGGCTTACAGGATGCCATCTAAAATATTGGCAGGGGCATACAGGCACTGCAATATGCACATAGGTGTTACTCTGTTCTTTCTGAAATAGGACCAGGGAAACACACTGGGAGTGCAGACTGGTACCCCATTATGTCAAGGAGGGGAAAGGGGTGGGCAGCAAGGGCTCCAGAAGCTTTCCCTGTCATATTTAAAAATGTGTTTTCTTTATTCAGCCTTTACCCAGTTACTGCAACCCTTTAACTGTTTTCTAGAATTTTGAGGAAAATGGCTCTACCAAATTTTACTAGTAGTTAAAAGATTCTGTAGAAGAATAACACCCTGGAATGTCTTACTTTACCATCTTGGTTTACCCCACCTAATTGATTAATATTTTTTAAACCACTGTGGGAAAAAATCAGGAATGTTTCTTTTATAGTACAGAGGAATTTAGAATCTGGTTCTCAGAAATCATGGCACAGAGGTGATGTGTGATTTGGTAAAATCCCAATTTATCTAAGTGCATTGAGCAAAATGCTCTCAGAAACAACATGCTTAATGTGGCCCTAAAAAGCTAGAAACATCTCTCATTGTTAGGATTTTCAGGAAAATGAAGAAATATTTCATAAATTTAATGCCTAACCTGATGCAAAGTACTTGGAGCCTTAGGATGATTCTTATTATACTGTGTGTAGACACACACAAAAAAGACACATGGCCAACTATTAAAGAAAGAGATCCATTTTGATGGTTGATTGTAGTAGGTAATCAAATAAAGATAGGTTTCCACTTTCTTACTCTACAGTGGCTATAAAAGTAGCTCTACTCTTCCAGTCTCTCATTATGAATAAGTCTTTCATCAAAATTTTATTGAAATTTTATTGAAGTATATCATTTATATATGAACATACATAAACAATAAATGTATAGTAAAATTTGTGAATGTACAAAACAAACATGCATACAGAGGTCCCATTCATCACCCCACAACTGACACCTTGCATTTTGTAAAAGATTTGTTACAAACTATGAAAAAGCATCATTAAAATATTGATATGTATAGTAATTTAACCTATATCTTACATTCAGTGTATTTTCCCCTAAACCACCCAATAATTTTAAAAAAACACTTTGCACCATGTAACCGTTGGCCAATTTGATGTAATTATGAATTCCAAAAATATAATTGGATCATGCTTGTAAACTGATCTGTTAATCTGGGCATGATTAGGTTATGATTAGGGTGTTGAGCCCCACCCCTTGGTGGGTGGGGAATCAAATATAAAAGGCATGGCAAGATCAGTCTTGAGAAGCAGTCTTTGAGAAGCAGCTTTGATGTTGTAAAGAAGGCCCCAGGAGAAGAGAAGCAAACCGTTTGCCTGATCGCCTACAGCTGACCTTGTGGAGGAAACAGGAGCTAAGCCCGGAGAGAAATGCAGCCCTGGGAAGAGAGGAACCCAAGAAGCCTGAACCCTGGGCAAATGTCGGCAGCTGTCTTGCTCCAACATGTGACAATGGACTTTGGTGAGGGAAGAAACTTATGCTTTATGGCCTGGTAACCGTGGACTTCTACCCCAGATAAATACCCTTTATAAAGACCAACACATTTTTGGTATTTCACATTAGCACGCCCTTGGCTGACTAATACACACCATACATTTTTATAGGTTTTGACAAAATGTATAATGACCTGTAGCTGTCATTGTTATGTCATTCAGAACAATTCCAACATACCCCAAATGCTCTATGTTACAACTATTCCTCCCTCTTCCTCCCGTTAGAACCTCTGGGGGCCACTGCCTTTATATCAATGTTACACAGTCTTCAATTGCTAAAATAGTAGTAAGTCTACTTTAGCCCATAGTTGCATTCTCCACTTATGTTTTTTCAATCTTCAATCTTGAGGATTTTTGAATGGTGATGACCACTCCGTTTCTGATTGAGAAGGGATTTAGATCCCCTGGGGCAGATGGATGGAACTGTCTTGCTTGCAGTTGCAGATACTTTTTGTTTTTTGGTGTGGGCATTGTCCAACATAATCCTTTTGTTAGTTGTCCTGGGTAAGTCCAATGACCTGGAGAATAGGTGTTGCAACTCTGCTGAGATTCAGATCTTAACTAGCATATGAACAGAATGAAGATTTCAGTCTCTGGGACATATATTTAATGAGTATAGTGCTAATTATAGGTTAAAATAAAAGGAGCAGAAGAGCCATGTGTAGGGAAATTATACATTAGTTAACTTTGTTACATTGGGAAGCACATATCCCAAGTCAAGACCCAATGACCGGGTGCCCAATTCCTGAGATTGACTCCACTGCCTATAGTATCTAGATGTCTCTAGAGCCCTTAAGAGTGTTCCTGCTTGAGGGTCTGTATACTCTGGGAGTCAATGAGATCCTCCTGAGATGTGCATAAGAGTAACTTCTGGAATGACCTTCTGACTGACACTGAAATCTCTTAGCCATAAAAGCTCATTTGTATTTAATATTCCCCCCTTTTGGTCTAGGTCTTATTCCAAATGGATCATGGTTGGGGTTTGGTAATAATCCCTTGATGCCAAGGTGGCTCATCTACAGGAGTGAAGTTCCATGCTGGGGGAAGGTCACAAGTTTATATGCTGGGTCTGGCTTAGAGATAGACTACATCTGAGCAACAAGGAGGATTCTAGGAGATAACTCAGGCAATATGTAATCCTAAGCTAAGTTTCAATTTTACAAGAGCAAGGTTCATAACTCCACAAGGCCAGCTGTAGGCTATCAGGTGACTGGCTCTGTCTCTCTCCCCAGAGCTCAATTCTTTCTGGGCTCCACTGTTCTGCTCCTCTGTTTGCTTAGCTCTTGGGGCTGTAGCATTAAAACCCCAACTCTCTTCTCTGCCATGTAGTTTTCTCTGAGAGTCCTCACCTACCAAGGGGGTAGGAGCTCAATGCCCTACTGATGTGGCCCAATCAAAGCCCTAATCATAATTTAATCATGCCCAGGTACAGACCAGTTTACAAATATAATCCAACATCTATTTTTGGAATTCATTAACAATGCCTAACTCCCACACCCACCAAGACAAGAACCCATGACCACTTGCACATATTCATATGCCTTAGAGGTATGTCCCAGGTGCACCCCTCCACACACATCTCCCAGTCACCGACTTCCCACACCAGTGATCCTCCCCTGCTACAGTTGAGACCTTTCTGCAATCCAAAACTTTCTCCCAAAAAAGCCAAAAAATAAATAAAAATCATAATAAAATAAAATAATAATAATTAAAAAAATAAAATATAAAATACAAAAATTAAAAAAATTCATTGTGTCTTTCACCACCACAAGATCTCTTATCTTTATGTACAGTGACAATTTCTTCTGTATGTTCCCCAAATAACTTTTTTTTGTTTTTTACTTTATATTCAAAAAAGCTTCATTACAGAAAAGTAACATAGAAAATATAGGGGATTCCCATATACCCCAACCTCTCCTGCTCTTCTGCTTTGTCCTATTAATGACATCTTACATGAGTATGGTACATTTCTTACAATTGATGTACAAAATCAAAGCATTGCTACAAGCCATGGTCAATGATTTAGAGTTGGGACTTACATTTTGCACCATCCATTGTATAGGTTTTGACAAAATGTGTAATGGCCTATATCCATCATTGCAAAATCATGCAGAATAATTCCAATGACCTCAAAATGCCCCATGTTCCACCTATGCTATTCTTCCCTTCCCCTCCCCTCAGAACCTATGGTAACCACTAAGTTTGAATTTTTAAAGATTAAGGTTCATAGTTACATGCAATAATATTGAGGGTTTGGCATATGGGTCTGTTTTCTTTTATTATGCCTTGCCTATGTTCTTGAGAGATTCTTGCCCTCTTTTTGAGTACATAGCAGGACCCCCCAGAATGGGAGTTTAATATTTTCTTGTTTATTCTTTGGGTCTCTAACCACTAAGATAACACACTATGACAAGATGAACACATTCATATTCTATAGAAGCATACCCCAGGTGTGCCTTATCCCACATATGCCCCGATCTCTGATGCTTTGCACCAGTGACCCACCCCTGCCATATTTGCCAAAAGAAATCCCCACAATTGTAGTTTTAACCACAGACCTACAAATCACCAGAGTTCATCTGGGGATTCATCCCCTTCCACTGCCCAACCACCTCCTTCTACCTTATCATAGGTTTTGCCAGTATTGAGCATTGGCTTATCACACTCTACTCCCTTTCTGTCTCATAACCTGTCTTCCAGACTCTAGGTCTTTGAGTCTGCTCAATTTGCTTAAATTACCTCAGTGAGGTCATGTAATATTTGTCCTTCCCTGACTGGCTTACATCACTCAAACTAAGGTTTTCAAGAGTCATCCATGTTGTCATGTGATTAATGCTGCATTCCTTCTTACAGATGAAAAATATTCTATTGTGTATGTTTATCAAAATTTGCTTACCTATTCCTCTGCTGATGAACCCTTGGGTTGCTACCAACTTTGGGCAATAGAAAATAATACTGCTATGAACATTAGTGTGCATATATATGTTCATTTCCCTGCTTTCAATTTTTCTGGGTATATACACAGCAGTGGGAGTCCTGAATCATAGGGTATCTCTATATTTAGCTTCCTGAAGAAGAGCCCAATTGTCCTCCACAAAGGCTGCACCATTCTACATTCCCACCAGCAGTGGATAAGTGTTCCCTTTCCTCAACATTCTCTCCAACACTTGTAGACCTCTGTTTTTTTAATAGCCACCAGTTTAATAGGTGTAAGATGATATCATAATGTAGTTTTGATTTGCATTTCCCTAATAACTATTGATATTGAGCATCATTTCAAGTGTTTTTTTTTAGCCATTTGTATTTTTTCTTTGGAGAAATATCAATTGAAATCTCCTGTAAATTTTTAAGTAGGTTGTTTGTCTTTTGATTTTCAAGATATAGGATTTTTTAAATCTAATATCTGCTGGATATTTGACCCTTATCAGATAAATGGTTGCCAAATATTTTATCCCATTGAGTAGACTGCCTTTTTCTCTTTCTTGAAAAAGTCTTTGAATCATAAAAGTTTTTTTTTTTTTTTAATTTTTACTTTGAGGAAGCCCCATATATCTATTTTTTATTATGTTGCCTGAGCTTTGGATGGAAAGTTTATTAAAATATTTCATACTACAAAATTTTGCAGATGTTTCCCTACATTATCTTCTAGGAGCTTTATGGTCTTGGTTCTTATATTTAGATCTTTGATCCATCTTGAGTTAATTTTTGTATAGGGCATGAAATGATGATCCTCCCTCATTCTTTTGGAGATTGATGTCCAATTCTCCCAGCACACTTTTTTGAATAGGAACTTTTTCCCAGTTGAGTGGATTTGGTGGCCTTGTAGAATATTATTTTACTATATATGTGAAGATCTATATCATAACTCTCAATTCAGTTCCATCAGTCAGTATGTCTATCCTTGTGCCAATACCATGCAGTTGTGACCTCTTAGCTTTGTAGTATGCAATAAAGTCAGGTTGTATGATTCCTCCAATTTTGTTTTTCTTTTTCAAGATATTTTAGGTCACTTGGAGTCCTTTGCCCATCTAAATAAATTTCATAGTTAGTTTTTCCAATTCAGTAAAATATGGTATTGAAATTTTTATTGAGATTGTGTTAAATCTGTAAATAAATTTGCACAGGGCAGACATCTTAATAATGTTTAGTTTTCTAATATGTGAACATGGAATGTTCTTCCATTTATTTATGTCTTTTTGATTCCCTTTAACAAAGTTGTGTAGTTTTCTGTGTACAAGTCTTTAAATCTTAAGTGTATTCCTAAATATTTTATTCTTTTAGTTGCTATTTGAAATGGAAATTTTTCTTGATTTCCTCCTCAAATTGCTCCTTATTGAAGTACAGAAATGCTACTGATTTTTCTGTGTTGATGTTATATCCTGCCACTTTATTGAACTCATTTATCAGCTCTAGAAGCTCTGTTGTAGATTTTGCAGAGCTTTCTATGTATAAGATCATGTCATCTGAAAAGAGTGAAATTTTTACTTCTTCCTTTCCAATTTAGATACCTTTTATTTCTTTTTCTTTCTTAATTGCTTGAGCATGTACTTCTAACACAATGTTAAATAAGAGTGGCGACAGTGGGCATCATTGTCATGTTCCAGATCTTAGAGGTAAAGCCTTTAGCATTTCACCATTTAATGTGATGTTAGCTGTGTGTTTTATATTTATATCCTTTATCATGTTGAAGAAGTTTCCTTCTGTTTTTGTCTTTTCAAGAGTTTTATCAAGAAAGTGTCCTGCATTTTGTCAAATGCTTTTCTGCATCAATAGAGATGATCATGTGATTTTTTCTTTTGATCTGTTTATAGCATGTTTGACATAGATTGATTTTCTTATGTTAAGTCATCTTTGCATACCAGGATGAATGCAACTTGATCATAGTGTATAAGTTGTTTGACGTGTTGTTGGATTCAGTTAGCAAGTATTTTGTTGAGGGTTTTAGCATCTAGGTTCATTAGAGAGATTGGTCTGTAGGTTTCTTTTCTTGTGGCATTTTTATGTGGCTTTCATATGAAGGTGATATTGGCTTCACAGAATGAGTTAGGTAATGTTTCCTCCACTTCTAATTTTTGGAAGAGTTTAAACAGGATTGGTGTTAGTTCTTTCTGGAATGATTGGTAGAATTCACCCGTTAAGCCATCTGGTCCTGGGTTTTCCTTATTTGGGAGGTTTTTGATGATTAATTCAATCTCATTCCTGTGATTGTTCTGTTGTACTCATCAATTTCTTCTTTCATCAATGTATGCTGCTTGTGTGTTTCTAGAAATGTGTCAATTTCATCTAAGTTATCCATCTTGCTGGCATACAATTTTTCACAATATCTTCTTATGATAAGCTTTATTTCTATGGGATCAGTGGTGAAATCCGTTACTCATAGTTTACTTTATATATTTGCATCTTCTCACTTTTTTCTTTGTTTAACTGTTTGTCAATTTTATGAATCTTCTCAAATAATCAGCTTTAGTTTTTGCTATTTTTTCTAGTGTTGTTTCTTTTATTCTCAATTTCATTTAGTTCTGTTCTAATTCTGTCTTCATGGAACTCTTTTTCATCAATTTTTGTATAAGACAAGATCATTTAAACTTTTAATGATTTCATTTTCCACTGACTATGAATCTACCCTTTCACTTCTTGGGCAAGTGTGTCATAGGTAACACCTTGGAGAATGCATCAGCTCTGCTGATGTTCAGCATCCTTGCCACCTTGATACCAAGCCTTGCTGTTGCAGGTGCCTCTCTTGTCTCCACAATTAAGACTTCATCAATTTTTCTTTCCTGTTCATTCTGTGGTCAGCTGTCACATTTGCTTCTGTGCCTGCTTTCTGCTTTGGCACTGGCTACATGTTCACCTCTTATTTTTCAAGTGGTTATGGAGATATTTGGTATCTTGCAAAAAAACCACATTTTTCCCTCAAATGAAAATTATCTCATCCATTGCTTTATAGAGTCAACAGCTATTTACTGAGGGATGAATATGTGTGTGTAAATGTGCTAACTATTGCAGTTATGACTGTAGAGAAAGACTAAGTCCTTTTTCTAGGAATTTAAATTTGACTTGGGAAGATAAGAAAAAAATACGTAGTAGAACAATAAAATATTTTGGATTGTGGTAAGTGCCAAAATCAGACAAAGAGAAGTGTAAGAGGGAGGAGAGATAAGGCAAGAGGAACAGAGGGCCAAAATACCCTAGCCAGAACTGGAGCTGCCCCAGGGATAGGGGAAGGGGGATTGTATCAGGCAGGCTGTCATACTCACCTGCCCTGGGAGACAGAGGAACCAGGTCATTGAAGGGTTGAAATGACAGGCACTTAACAGTCATGGAGAGAAGGAAGCCAGGAACTATAATGGTAAACTCTTAGAAGTCCAAATTTCCTGAAGGGGATAAAGGACAGGGAGAGACAAATAAGCTTTCAGAAGTCTACCTGAC
>JAQZBX010093244.1:0-12175 GCA_029593785.1 Cabassous unicinctus
ACCTGAATGGATATACACATCCTGGGGCTTTGCCACTAAGCATGGACCATAGTTCACATTGCAGACCATACTCTCTCCCACACAGTTCTGCATGTTATATGCTGATGTAAAATGGCCTTTATCTGTCATTGTAATGTCACTCAGGATAATTCCCAAGTCCTGAAAAAGCCCCTGTATTACAACTGCTTTTTCCTTCCCTGCCCCAAAAGCATCCAGTGGCCACCGGCTCCACCTCACTGTTGTAATTTCTTCCATTGCTTGAATCACAATATGTCTACAACAGAATACCATTAAGTCCACTCTAGTCCATAGCTCTTCCCCCAATCCTGAGGAGTTTGGGATGGTGATGTCCACTCCACCTCCAAGTGAGAGGGGGCTTATATCCCATGGATAAGATGGATGGGATTATCCTGCCTGCAGCTGCAGCCTCTCTCCATTCCCTGGGGTGGCCGTTGTCCATCATCGTCTCCTCACCAGGTGACTTGGGTGAGTCCATTGAGCTGAAGAGTAGGAGTTGCAGCTCCACCGAGATTCCAGGCACAGCTGGCACATGGGCAGGCCAAAGACTCCAGTCTCTGGAAGTACACCTACACACTCCAGCATCACATATAGGTTTGAATAGAAGGGACTGATGGACCATGTGCAGGGAGGACTTATTTGAGTCCAACTCTGTCACTCTCAGGAGCACAGATTCCAAAGTAGAGCCCACTGATAAGGCATCAATCTCTGGAGCTATCCCCCCTTATGTAGGACCTGGGTGTCTCCAGAGCCCTCAGGAGCCCCTCTGTTTGGGGTGATATCCACTTTGGTGTTCTATGAGATCCTACTGAGGTGTGTGTAAGTGTTACCTCTGGAATGACCTCCCGACTCTCTTTGAAATCTCTTAGCCACATGAACTCATTTGTCTTTACCTTTTCCCTCTTTTATTCAAGGTCTTTTTCCAGTCATATTGCCAGTTGGCACTTGGTATTAATCCCTTGTTGCCAGGGAGGCTCATTCCTGGGAGTCATGTCCCACACTGGGGGGAAGGTAATGCATTCATATGGTGAGTTTGGCTTAGATAGAGGCCACATTTGAGCAACAAGGAGGCTCTCAGGTGGCAACCCTTAGGCACCCCATAACAGTAGGCTAAGTTTCAATTATAAGAGCAAAGGCTTGTAAGGCTAGTCATTAATAACAAGAACCCATCAGTGGACCATCCTCCTTTGCCAGACACTGCCCCTGTATTCGGGGGACTGTTGCTGCTCCCTTGGAGAATGTGGCAGAGCTCTCCAGGCTGGGAATTCAGTATTCCCTCATTTATTAAGTGATTGTCTACCCACTGTGACCATGCCCCACCCCTTGATCATTTGAACATTTTTATATATCTTTGATGTATATTCAGGTGAACCTCCTCCCATGAAACCTCCATCCCAGACACCCCCTACCAATGATCCTCTACTGCCTTCATTGTAACCCTTCTGTGATCTAAACCTTCCTTGACGATGAAGCCCATTTAATAGCCAAATACAATTAATAGGAAAATGAAATAATAATGATAAGCTTAAATGTAAGAGATAAAATACACGGAAACTCAGAAAAAAAAATAAAAGTAAAATAAAATTAAAGGATTGGGACATTCAAAAAAGGGGAAAAAACAAAAAAAATTTTTTTTAATTAAAAAATTTAAAAATTTATTATTATTATTTTTTCCTTTTATCACTGCATTATTGGGTGTCCAGTCTGTACCATGGCACCTTCCCCCTCTCACTCCCCAGTGTCTCCCAAATTTTCATTTAATTTTCAAAGAAGTTTTAGTTCACAGCAAAGTCACAAACAGAATAATAGAGACTCTCATATACCCAACCTCCTTCCCCTTTCCTCACCCCATATTAAAACCTTTTTTATGTGGATGGTAGCATTGTTATAACTGTTATACAAATAGTGAAGCATAGCTACTAAACATTGTCAATGGTATACAGTATAGTTTACAATTTAGATGGTACAGTTTAATAATTTTTGATGATATTTACCATGTCCTGTGTCCATTACAGTAAGGTAATGAAAAACATTTCCCCTGACCACTAAATATCCCTTGTTTGATCTTTTCTGTTCCTTCCTTTCCATCCCCCTGGGGCAGATGACACTCCTCTGTCTTGACTCATTGGATGACAAGATTCATAGTTACATGCAACATGAGGTCTTGACATGCTGCTTATCCTCCCCTATTAGGATCCACCCTTGCTCCTAAGAGACACCCACCTGTCTGTTTCTGGGTGAATCGGTCCTCCCAAAGATGGGGGTCCATCTCTTTCTCACTGACTGTGTGGGTCTCCACTCCCCAACACAACACATTATGACAGGATGAACATTCACATACTCCCCAGAAGCCTACTCCAGATGCACCCCATCCTGAATGCCCCCCCAACCTACACCCTAAACCAGTGACACTACCTTGTCATATTGCCATAAGAGCATTCCCACTCCTGCACTTTCAGCCTCATACCCACAAATCCCATGTTCACCTATTCCCCCTCCCATCTCTCCCCCCAGTATCCTGGGTATTCTAACCCGCCCTTCCTAATCTACCTATCTGTCAACCCTGCACCACCAAACCCAGTAATATCACTACCCACCTGTCCTCTCCTTCAATATGCAGCTATACTCTATCGCTTTACCATAGATTATGTCCATATGGGTGATGGCTCACAACCTTCTCTTCTCTTTCTCTCCCTTGTTAATCCATCTTTCAGACAATGGTTCTCAGAGACTGCTCACTTTCCTCAATTCAAATCAGTGAGGTCATATACTGTTCATCCTTCAATGCCTGGTTTGCTTCACTCAACATAAGGTCTTCAAGATTCACCCATGTTATTCTGTGTGTTAGCACTTTATTCCTTCTTACAGTTGAGTAATATTCCATTGTACGTATGTACCACATTTTGTTTATCCATTCATCTGTTGATGGGCACTGGGGCTAATTTCATCTTTTGGCAATTGTGAACAATGCCACTATGAACATTGGTGTGCATATATCTGTTTGTGTCTTTGATTTCAATTCTTCTGGGTATATACCCAGCAGTGGAATCACTGGATCATACGGAAGATTTATTGTTAGTTTCCTGAGGAACCGCCAAACTGTCCTCCACAGTGGCTGGCCCATTCCACAACCCCACCAGCAGGGGATGAGGGTTCCTATTCCTCCACATCCTCTCCAACACTTATAGTCTGCTGTTTTTTTAATAGCTGCCATTCTCATGGGTGTAAGATGGTATCTCATTGTAGTTTTGATTTGCATTTCCCTAATAGCTAGCGATGTTGAGCATTTTTTCATGTGCTTTTTAGCCATTTGTATTTCTTTCTTGGAGAAGTGTCTTTTCAGGTCACTTGCCCATTTTTTAAAATGGGTTATTTGCCTTTTTATTTTTTAGGTGTAGGATTTCTTTATATATGCAGGATATTAGGCTCCTATCAGATATATGGTTGCCAAATATTTTCTCCCATTGGGTAGGCTGCTGTTAAATATGAATATTTAATTTTTCAGTCAGTATTTCCTCAAATATTCTTTCTACCTCTTTTCCATTCTTTTCTCCTTCTGGGACACCTATCACACATATGTTTGTCTGCCTCCTACTGTCACTCAAATCCCTGAGACACTGCCCAGTTTTTCTATTCTTTTCTCTGTTTTTCTGACTATATAATTGTGATTGTCCTGTCTTCTAGTTCACTGATTCTTTTTCTGTCTGTTCAAATCTGCTGTTGTTTGCCTCTAGTGTATTTTTGGTCTCCACTATTGTGTGTTTCATATCCATAATTTCTGTAATTTCTCAATTCCCTGAGACCTTGTTCAATTTTTTGCATTCTTTTCTCTGTCTGTTCTCCTATCTTTTCAAGTTCAAACATTTTGTTTTTGAATTTACTTATTCATTTTTTCTAACATTTCAAATCTGCTGATATATTCCTCTAATACATTTTTTCCCTAATATGTTTTTAATCTCACCCATTGTGTCTTTCATTCTCATAAGCTCTGTTACTTTTTTTTTGCAGGCAAATTGTTCTTTATAATCACACAGTTTCATGTTAATATCCTTTATCTCTTTAGTTATATTTTCCTTCATCTCCTTAAATTGGTTAAGAAGTTTTGTGTGTAAAACATTTATTAGTTGCTTTAAATCCGGAGTCTCATCTTCCTGTTTTTTAGTATGGGTTATTTTTTTGATACCTAGGGACCTATTTATGTTGGTGATTTTGCTCTGTTGATCAATTTCTCTCACTTTTTGTTTTATTTCTCAGCTATTCTTTGATTTTTAGCTTAATTTTTTCTAAAACTTTAATATTTCCCTGTTTAGTCAAAACTGGAGCAGGGAGCCACTAATGGGGCCCAACCAGGTCTACCATCCAGAGAAAGAATTGGGAGAGACCAGCCTGTCTTCCTTCACCAGTAAATGGCGCTCCTTGGCAAACCATTCCACAGAGATGAATCTTTCAATTTCCACTAGCTCTTCTGAACTAGCAAGTTGTGGTAATTACATTCACTGTAGAGAAACCACACTCAGGCCCCTGCCTCATCCTTCCTCTTCCCAGGGAGGAATCTGTCCTTTCCCCTCTCCATTGGCCACTCAGCAGTGGTTTTCCTTTTGGCCTCTCCATCACTCCATCCCAGGTCCTCCTGAATGATGAATGCAGCAGTCTCTTGGCCTGCAGGGTTCCCCAAAGTGGTTCCTCAGACAACTTCTATGCCTTCTCCCCTATTTTGCAAGAGAGCTGTTCCCTTCTTGAACTACTCTGATGTCATCTTGGATCCACCAAAAACTTGAGGGGGATCTTCTGTAAATCTATAGAATTCTCTCTCTCTGATACTCAGTCTTGTAAACTTGAGCTATCTTGTTCTCCCTAGACTCTCACCTCTGTGTCCTTAACTCAGGACATTTTCTAGGCTCTACCTATGTTTTCATGACCTGTGCTGCATCCTGGAAACTTCATCGAGGCAATAAACTGAGGCAATTGTAGGTCTTACCTCTTTTATTTCTTGTCTTTCCGGGATCACTGTCTATTGCTGTCTGATGTCAAGGATATTGAAAATATATTTTGTCCATATTTCTGATTGTTTCATGCAGGAAGGTAAATCCATTTCCTGTTCCTATACCTTGGCCAAAACCTGAAGTCCCTGATTAATGCTGATTGAGTAGCCTACATTATATATATGAAAAAGGGTTGAAAATAATATGAGGCCTATGATATGTTGTTTCATTTCAAAGGGGGTTTAACTTTTTTTTTTTCTCCCCAGCAGGTGCTTAAGGGCAGTAGTGATCCCATTTCACTTTAATTCAATTTCAAGATTGAGATGATTCCAACCTGGGCTTCAGTTCTTGCAAGGACAAGTTTATTTCTTATTTATTCTCACTTTTGAATGTTGCCGACACTAACTCTAGGGAGCTTACCAGGTAGCCCACTAGAAAGATTTTAGTGAACTAGTTCCATGGAGCATCAGTTCTATAAAATAATATTTGCACCCCTTATTCAAACTATTTTCCAATCCATCAATAACATGCTTGCCATCTTTTATAAATCAAACCCATGTGGCCCTTGAGCACTTGAAGTATTTCTGAGGAACTGAACACTTAATTTAATTTACGTATGACTAGTACCTTTGTTTGTGTTGGACAGCACAGTTATAGAGCCTTTTAAAATATTCTTTATATAATACTTTTTTTTACATCTCACTGAACTATTTTTCCATGCAGGACCTGCTCCATAATTTTCAGGGCCCAATGCAAAAATGAAAATGTGTGGTCCCTTGTCTCTCTCTTGACTTGTCATGAAAATTTTTATTATCTATTTAATGCCATGCTATGTAAAGAAAAATTAGAATTATAGGTTATTTTCTTGAATTGTACTGTTTATATTATTCAATGTTAGTTTAAAACACAAATATAAGAGCATTTAACTCTTATGTGGAATCTACAAAATTGCACCATTCATATTTCATAGCTTATACATACATATGTATTTTGTTCTTAGCAGAATAGTAGAACTGTTGCACAAAACTTACTTGACTATTTTTATTTCACTTGTTGATACATGCACTCTACCTTAGGTTTACTGATGTGTCAGGAAGGACTAAAAAGGAAGGGAAATATGTGTTGCCCAATCTCTCCCTTTACTTCTATGTCATCATTTTCAGAGTAAATGGTTGGGTGATACAGGGAATTAACATAAACAAAAAAGTACACAATAAAGTACTTTGTGTTTCTTACAACCCCATTGTCATCTTTCTGTATTCAAACAAGTTCTGGTTCAAAGGGAACACAAGGCCTCTGAAGCCTATCAGTACCCCCACTTACTCAGTTGTATTTGTAACATGCTTACCTTGTACTAGCTTTGTGTCCTGATCGACTCCCATACATCATGGGTCCACCAGAATTCTGTGTTCAAGGGGGCATTGTGGATGTTGTATGTAAGCAAATGTTATATATAAAGGAAGTGGCAAGGACAGCAGACATGTATATTACATGTATCTCCTCTGCCTACATATATGCTCTATTGTCCTGGTTTTGTTCCCTGCTGTTAAAACAAATACCATACAATGGGCTGGCTTAACAACAGGAATTTACTAGCTCATGGTTTCAGAGGCTGGAAGGCTTGCTCCTCCCAAAGTCAGTATCTTCTGGCTGGCTGGCTGGCAATCTTTGTGTTTCCTTGGCTTCTTTGTCACATAGTAATGCAAATAGTGTGTTTACTCCTTTTTCTTCTGGATTCTGTTGACTTCCGGCTTCCTTCTACCATGTTCAATTTCCTTTGTTTTAAGGACTGCAGCCATATTGGATGAAGGCTCACCCTCATTCAGTTTGGGCACACCTTAACAATAACTTCTTCAAAAGTCCTATTACAAATGGGCTCATACCCACAGAATCAGGGATTGGGACCCGAACACACCTTTTGTGGGGGCTATGATTCAATCTCCATATCCCATCAGACTTCACTTAAAAACCACAAGTTTAAAGATAAAATTATTAAGAATTTCAGGAAGGCAAAATGAGAGCATTAAGCCAAGTACAGGGCCCTTCTGAGTGAAATACTTGTGGGTTTATATAGGTCACATGCCCATAAAGCTGACCGTAATCCCATGAACACATTTTGGGAAACACTGCTCTTACTCAATACATGGTCTCCTCCTTTATAAAGTGAAGTTAGTAACCTTACCAACCTCTTAGGTTTCTTTGGGGATTTAATGAGTTAATATGTGAATTGGTCAGCAATTGTCAAAACAATGCTCCAGAACTCAGTGGCTTCCATCAGCAAATATTCTCTTTCCCTTATAGGCTTGTGGGTCAGCTTCATGGATCTGCTTGGGCTGCAGGTCAGCCAGGCTTGACTCTGCTTTGGGTTAGGTCTCAGCTTTCTCCACATTTCTTCATCTGGAAACAGTAGTCCCCAGGGCTTCTGATGGTGGATCAGAGGAGCCCAAGAGAAGGGCAACCACACATCAAAAGACACTGCTCACTTTACATCCACTCACAGGTAAATGGTCAAAGCAGTAGGCAGGGATGGCCACTTTACCCCAGGGGATGGAGCATGAATATTTGTTAAATCACCAATCTATTGTGGTGCTATTCTTTGGACTCCAACTCCAAGTTTGTTTTTCTGATTCTGTATCCTGTGTGGAGGTATTAGAAAAATGAATTTGAAGTTTTTGCCAAGTTTTATGAGTACACATCTAGACTCTACTAGGAGATGGTGTGTGTGGCTCTATATTATAATATACTTGGAAAACCTCATTGGAAAGCTATAAAACTTACCATAAGTCCCATATCTCTACAATACAGAACAAGTGGGATCGTGAGAGGACAGTGAGGAAGACACTGTGGTATTCTTGGGTCCTGGACCCTGATCGTTCTCAGTAGCAGCCTTAGTAGTAGCCTTAAAGTTGGTCTCTGGAGACAAGAAACAGCAGAAGAACAGCAAGCAGACTCACGGTGCTAGGAATGAAACTTTGCCTTTCCCTGACAGCCTACAAGAACCACAAAAACAGATTTAGTGGCTTCACTGTGCAGAATAACAAAATAGATAGGCATGGGACTGAGAATATTTTCCTATATAGTTGCCTCTAACTATCCACACCATAAGAACAGTCACCATAAGGCAAAAAAAAAGGATGTCAGTCAATTTTTTTTCCACCATTCAAGAAAGAGGATAGAGTTTTTTGCTTGTTTTTTAGTTATTATGATAAATGTTATGAAAGCGGGGAAGGTAATGATTGCTTCTCAAAAGACTTTGTAAACTTTCAGATTTAGAAACCCTTGAGGTTTCTAGCCCTCAGATTCCTAAGAAGAGAAATCCAAGAAAATAGTTTACACAGTTAATTTGCCCTGCTGTACATAGTTTCATGGGTAGTATAGGTGATTTAGTCAGCCAAAGGGGTGCTGATGCAAAATACCAGAAATCTGCTGGCTTTTATAAAGGGTATTTATTTGGGGGTAGAAGTTTACAGTTACCAGGCCATAAAGCTTAAGTTACTTCCCTCACCAACATCTGTTACCATGTGTTGGAACAAGATGGCTGCTGATGTCTGCAAGGGTTCAGCCCCGTCCTCTTCCCCTTAGGTTCCATGGTTCCAGCTTCTTACAGTATCAGCTGTAGGCTGGGATAAGTCTCATCTCTCTCCTGGGGCTCATTTCTCTCTGGGCTCAGCTACTCTGCTCTCTCCACAAGACCAGCTGTAAACTGTCTGGCAAACGGCTCATGTCTCTTCCTGGGGCCTCTGCTGTGTCTAATGGAGTCTTCTCTCCTTCCTCATGTGTCTGCTTCTCTGTGTGTTTACTTCCCGGGGTTCCAATATCAAAATTCAACTAACTCCTCTGCCATGTCGTTTTCTTTGTGAGTCCCCACCCCCTTGGTGGCCTACTGAAATGGCCCAATTAAAGCCTTAATCATAATTTAATCAAGTAAGAATGAAACCTCGGAATCCAATACAATCTAATATGCCCAGAGGAACAGATCACTTTGCAAACATAATCCAATATCTATTTTTGGAATTCATAAATAATGCCAAACTGTTACAATAGGCATCCCTGATTTATAAATAACCAAACTGATGAACAAATGTGTGTCTAGCACCTTTTCAGGGTGAAAGAATTGCTTCTCAAAGAGTAACAAGAGACCTTCAGAAATAGGGCAATTATCTTCCCCAGCTACATAATATACAACCCTCTTCTCTAAACTCATGAAACCAAAAGTTGCAGCTTGCCCCCTGATGAGCTACAAATACTATCAATTCACCCCTCCCTCAAGCTCAACTTGGCAGCTGCCAAGATGTTAGCATGTAGATATTGTGCCTGTGTCCAAAGCTATCATAAGTGCATTGTTTAATACAATGTTATACATTTCCATACCAGAGCATAAGTCTACTTAAATCATTCTGTGGCTATGGATTTCAGCATTTGAGATAGCCTGGCAAATGAAAAGAGATGTTTTAAATTTCAAAGGGCTTCATTATGTCTGTGAAGCCATTTAAAGTGTATGAAAAATTGGGGAATATATGCATATGAGAATTTGTCTAGGGAGTGTATCCACAACTTTCACGAGATACCCAGAGACATTCGTGACTCAAAAACTCAAGAACTACTAATTTAGAATATTGTTTATAAGGGAAATGGCTTTTCAGATCCAGAAAAACAACTTACAAACAAACTTTTGGAAGCCAGCCTGTTGGTATGTTGAGGACTATAAATATATCTTGTAATGATGAATCACATTAAAATGTGATTTAATGAAATTTTTGGTAAATGTTTCTTGCTTTAATTTTACTCAGTCCAAATTGGTCTTAAATTTTTCTTATACATCTTACCCATTAACCTTATGACCTGAAATTATCTAAGATTCTAAGGGGCTCCCATATCAGGTATATCTATGAAATAGTTTATCTAGGCTTTGATTTTTCTTATTTTTCATCTGAAATATATCTAGGTCCCTTAAGGTCAGAGGAAAGAGAGAGCGAGAGAGAATGAGCCTGTGGTTGAATGTGAAAATAGATGTTTGGGGTTAAGGGAACCCTTTTGGAGGGTGACACTGTTGATCTTTAGGGACGTGCAAATAATTCTGCCTAAACTCAGTCCTGACCCAAGCCTTTTTAAGGTTCAAAAACTGAGAGCTAATTCTGTGTGTTTTTGTTGAATTTTCACATGGTTCCACAGTGCCTGCTTCCAGCTGGAACTTGACATGGAAATACTTATACTGAAATAACATTGGGAAGGGAGCCCCTGTGAGGTTTCTGATCGAGCAAAAACCAAGAAAAACGGAAAATCCCAGGAGAATGCTGCATTTTTAAATTTTCATCTTAAGAAAGTTTCTGGTCTGGTAAGAATCTGTATATGAGGCATTTTGTAAGACATATCAGTCTTAGATCTTTTTGGAAATACAGACTTAAAAGAGACTTATAATAACTTGACTTGATCTGCCAGTAAATTATTCAAGAAATCATCCTCTCGAACAGTTTTAGTACTATTGGGAGTTGCTATTTTTTTATTTTTTTTTCTCAGTTTCTGACATATGAATCAGGTGAACTTTTAGAAGTTGCACTCTCTTAGTTTTTGGTCAGATTATGTTTCCAGCTTCTCTCAAAAAGCGAATTATGACTTTATTTTTGCATAACGTCTACTAAAATCACTAAGAAGCTTTACACAGAAAAATAAAAAAAAAATAGACATTTGCTTTTACATGACCCAGATTAGACTACTTTGTCCTGCTTATCCATGAATTTGGCTGGTAATCTATCAAAAGTATATCTGCATTGGCGAGATGGGTGAATCTGTCTGCAAGTGTAAGAGCTCTGAGTTTTAACAGGAGCCAAAGAAGCAAAGAAAATGCATCTCGGCAGTAGACACCTGAGCTCTTTGCTTCAGCACTTACCTGGCCAGGGTGTTGGGTCTCTTCATCTACTTCTGCATGGACCCTGGTAACGTGAGAAATGACAGGAGTTACCCTTTCCCAGCTCTCAAGTCTACCACAAGTTGGAATCGGTTTTGTTTGGTTAAAGGAGGTGGGAGCATGTCTTTATTGTGCATTTTGCTTGTGTGTCATGCTGTGCTGTTCATCAAATACAAAACCAGCTGACCACATTTTTACATCTTGTAGCAAAATTGTACTTTGAAAATATGGTGCTCTTAAGAGAAGAAATAGGGAGAGGGAAGTGGATTTGGATCAAGCAGATGGGCACCCGCCTATCACATGGAAGGTCCCGAGTTCAGTTCCTGGTAACTCCTAAAGAAGTTAAGCAAGACAGAGAGTTGACGTGACGAGCTGGCACAGCAAGCTGACACAACAAGATGATGTAATGAGAGACACAACAAGCAGGGAGCAGATGTGGCTCAAGCAATTGGGCACCTTCCTCCCACATAGGAGGTCCTGGGTTCGGTTCCTGGTGCCTCCTAAAAAGAAGCTGAGCAGACCCAGAGAGCACACAATAAACAGACAGAGAGCAGACAGTGAGCACAAACAACGAGGAAGGGGGGAGAAATAAATAAATAAAATAAAAAAGAAATAGGGAAAGAAGGAAACTTCCAGGATTCTTGACAAAATGAACTACCAAATCGTAGCTATGGTGGTAAATGCTTTTTTTTCACCCTCATTTTCCTAACAGATGATAAATTTACCAAAATCACTTTCTGGGTAATCTCAGGTAAATAAATAGAATACTCTTTATTGAATATTCCATAGTTGAACTATTATATTATGAGCTCCTTGTTGGCAAACATTGTTCTCATTCATTTTCATGTTACTGTTTTTTGTTGTTGTTGTTGTTGTTGTTTTTAATTCCTCAAGGCCTGGCATGGTGACTGGCACATAGGAGAGACTCCATAAATGTTTATTTCATTTGCTCAATTTGGACCAATGGAGTACAGAATTCTAGGGCTTGAGTTCGAATTTCAAGTATGAACAGCTTTGGGCAACATTGTTAAAAGGGAAAAATGTGCTTCCAGAATCTGCTTTTGCTCTCACTGTATACATCACAAGTGCCCGTGTAATTTTGCTGTGTTCTGGTTGAGATTATTAGTCTCCAGCGCCATATTCTCCTCAGGACTGTTTCTCTCGATTAAACTATTTCTTGGTAAAATAAGGTCAGGTGATGGTGATACAACATGGGAGACCTCCAAATACCTTATTTGCTTTGAACCCCTAGGAATGATTTTTGTGGTAA